>OLKM01003349.1:0-38307 GCA_900291075.1 Melanogrammus aeglefinus | reverse complement strand
AAGCACTAAACAATACCCATAAAAAGTGGGTGTTTATTAACCTGCTTAGGGTTTACTTCTACAGAATGGATAACTGGGGTTTGGAATCATGGTCACCATGGCAATGGAAGGCTGTTGAAAGAAAAGCATCCAATTTCTGAATATAAATAGTTCATATAAAATAGAGGAAGCAAATAAAAATACCAATAACAAGTGGTGTTGGTCCTTTTCTTCCGGTTTAATTATACAATAAGATACTTTTTTTGGAGTCACTGGTCACATGAAATGGAACTGATTGAAAAAAAACTGCAAGTATTTTTGTATTGATATTTTTACGATGAAGTAAATGTATTGACGTCCTAAATCAGTTCCATGCCGATTCACTCGCGAAGGCTTCTGAGAGGTGCGCGCTAGACCGTTCTATGTCCGTATAGGCTTCGCCTTTTAAAGGGCTATCGCTATTGGGTTATCCCTAGGCGTGAATGCCGTATGCATCAAAACTGAAAAATTGGTAAATACCCGCCCACCAATCCGCGTGGGCCCTCAACACGTCCGCGGGGGCCTCAATCTCAGACGCGGGCGCCGGCGACGTTCTGGACGTTCGTTCTCGTCGTCCTTGTGAGCTCGGAGTCGGAGCGACTCCAACTGTCCTCGATCTCCGCTTTACAGCAACCACAACTGAAGTGTAACACACATTCCTGCAGCGCCCCCCTATGTTCAAATCTGCATTATAGCAGGACACAACATTTCCCCTTTCCTTGAAGGAATTACTTCACGAGACTGATTAAATTAAGCTTTTTTTTCTTAACAGCAATTCTGTAACAATAACAAATATCACTGGCCGTAAGTATCATAAATGAGTATGAAAACTTAAATCAGTATCAATCTTATCTTATTTCACCAGATATGTAAGATCAAACAAATGTAATTCACTTTTTTTGTATCACACATGTGAATTTTTAACTAAATGATATGCACTACTATGAAATTTAACCACTATCAAAGTAACATTATTTTAACTCAGTTCTTCCAGCATCACAATGAATTAACAAGCAAATCACATTGTAACAGTATGGAAGCCCTTATTTGCATCAGTCATTACTGTATCAAACATTTCCCTATGTTTATATTCAAAGGAACAGTATCACGAACGCTTTTTCTTTTTTTATAAGAACCATGTATCAAATGCTGTCAAATCGGTGGTAACTCCTTGAAGATTCGACTGAAACTCTGTTAACCATTGGGGTGTATTTCTTGTTCTCCTGGCTCCGTCTTGGGCCTAGCTCTTGGACATAGGGTGTACTTCTCAGGCACCATAAAAACCCATAAAAGCAGTGTCAATTGTTACCATAACCAGTGGGAAGTCAGACGCTCTTTGGAAGGATGCGCAGCCTTGGATGCGTTCCTTTCCGTACATCACTGAGCCAGGTAAGTGTTAGGTCCTACTTCTGTATGACAGTCCGGGGTTCTGTGAATCTGGATGATCCTTTGGAACATGTTCAGGTCTCCGGACACGCACTGTATCATTACTTGGAGCCTAGGTACTTTTGCACCGACCTTTCTGTCTGTGTACTCTTTGCCTGCTTTTGTGCTTTTGTTTTAACTGTCTTTCCAACTTGTGCGTGTGGTCTTGATGTTGTGGGAGACAGGGGGTAACATGTAGTTTTGTGCGCATCTTTCTGTGTCTCAGCAACTCAGAATGGCGTAGCTCCTGTTGTAGCATGCTGTTGTGCACGAATAATTTTCTGTAAGAACTCTGGCTACAGTTTGTTTTCCATGGTCTGGGCATTTGTCAGCTGTCTGTAAACACTCTTTTAAGCACTCTGTTGCCCTCTCGATGGCTCTCATTAACGCTCTTGGGATAACATACACTAGAGGCGCAGGTGCTTCATCTCTCTCTCCTCAGCAATTGGCCATGCATGGGAGTGAACTGACACCATTATCATGAAACTAGGTAGGAAGGAATTTCCTTCACGGCCAGAAACAGTGGTTCAAGAAAACTGAATAACAACTTGCAGCAGTGAAAGTAGGAAAGCCAAAGGCTAACCTCCAGGCCACTTACCTATATGTATCCAATCAGAGTATATACTGCAAAGCGCAGTCCATGTAGCATGTCAAAGGACCTGGTCCATGTTCAATCCCATACTTTTTCCTCATGGTCCACTTGAAGATCCACAGGTATGAAGTGGTGCAGGTGTAGTTTTGCCAGTCTTATCAGTGACTGGCATGACACAACATGAAGCTATCATATTGTGTTACATAAGTGTCCATTTGTGGCCACCAATATAGCCACGAAGTCGTCTGCTTTGTACGTAACGCAGTCCTGGTTCCCTCATGTGCCAGATCTATCACTCTGGATCTGAGTGAAACAAGGCAAGCAACCAAGCGATCTGTGCCCCTCATGATGAAGTGAGTTTCAACAACTGGGCCAGTTTCCATCTCTCGAGCAAATGGAGTCTGGAGCAAAGTTCAGGGCGTCACATTCTTCCGGCATTTGGGCAGCTCTTCTGAATCTGATGTCTCACTGGGTCAGGTTCAGGGCAGTGTGTCACAGGCCTGCAGTGAATTCGTGCAAGAAACAGCATGTAGAGAGCTCGTGAAAGACCAGCACGACCAAAGGTCTGGTACCTAGTACGCATCTCTGTAGTGGAAGTGTAGCCTGGATAAGGACAGTCAGCGTCAACATTCAGTTTGCCGGGAGGTTAAGATAACATCATACGTAAAAACAAAGCAATCTGGCTGACCACTGGCAATTCTCAATTCCAGCACACAGTCTCTTTGGATGTGAGGAGAGTATGTGGAGGCCTGTGGTCCAGCTACGAACATGAAGTGCACGTGCCCGACAGTAGGGTTCCCACTTTCTCTAACCGCCAAACACAATCAAGAGGCTTCACCCGTTCAATTATAGAGGTACTTTCTTTTCAGCAGGGGAAAGATCCTGAAAGCAAAGGCAACATTCTCTCTCTGTGTTGCCTGGGTGGAGTTGATGAGTACAGCCCCCGCAGCCCGTAGTCCCCAGAAAGCATCAGTGGTCACTTGAGTAGGCAGTTCAGGGCATAGAAGTTGCCAGGGCAGCGGCTTCGAAAGTAATCAGTCTTTTAAGTTCAAGCAACCCACTGGACGCGAGCTTTCAGCCGTCAGGTGAAGCTCAGTCATGATGAGTCCTTTGAGAAGTGAGCACGTAATGTTCAACCACAGTAGCAAAGTTGGGGATGAGCTTACTGTACCACGATGCGAGACCGAACGACAATGGTCTCAGGGAGGCGTGTCATGTGGGCAAGGCGCATGAAGTCACGCGCTGACTCGATCTTGTCAGGGTGAAGTCCATCTTTGGATATGGTGTGTCCTAGGAAAGACAAAGTGTCTGCTGTGAACTTTACATTACGCATGTTCAACTTGAGTTCCCGCCTCATTCAAGCAGCAGCACCCTCCGTAGGCTGGCAGCATCGTGATCCTGCTGGAGTGACACCATAACATATATATATCATCAAGGTAAGCTTGTACGCCTGGGAGGCCAGGACAGTATGGTAGACATCATTTTTTGGAAAGCCTGACGGAGCTGAAGCCGAGGCCAAATGGAACACGACAGAAACGGAAAAGGCCCTCGTGTGTGTGATAAATGCAGTAATATCA
This sequence comes from Melanogrammus aeglefinus, assembly GCA_900291075.1. Lineage (NCBI taxonomy): Eukaryota > Metazoa > Chordata > Actinopteri > Gadiformes > Gadidae > Melanogrammus > Melanogrammus aeglefinus. Next base: position 34,695 of record OLKM01003349.1, on the reverse strand, counting down.
CGAACTATCTGGGTGGAGCAACATTTGGTGATACAGAGGCAAGTCAATGGTGGAAAACATTAGAGCCCCCCGCAGATTTGGTGAGCAGTTCGTCCATGTGTGGTTAAGGGTAGCAGTCACAGACAATTGATTTGTTTGGGCTCTCTCAAAGTCAACACACATAACGAGGCTTTCCTCCACCTCGTCTCTGGGTGACAACGATGGGAGAGACCCATGGTTGACGCATCAACAGCTCGATGATGCCCCTGTCCTTGTAGTCTTTGACCTCCTCAGTAACAGCCTGTCTCACTTGAAAAAGGAAGCCTCCTCAGCTTCTGCTGAACTGGAATGGCATGTGGCATAGCTGTATTTTGTGCACAAATCCTTTTGGCACATCCAACTTCTTGTACCTGGGAGCCTCTGCAGCCAATCAAGTGGTGATGCAACTGGGTGCTGCAGACTTCAGGGTCAGGGCACACATTGGGTTTTTGCCAGCAAGAATTACTTTGTAACCCTCAATACACATATTGCCAGAGCAACAAACAGATTTAACCCAAGCAAAGCAGCACCCTGACTCAACAACCATAAATGAGCATTTAGCTGAATTGTCCCTCATGAGTTACTGTTGTGCATGTAACTGTCCAATAACTTGTATTTTTCTCTTTGGAGTATGTGCACAGGTCACAGTAGGCTTAGCAAGTTCACATGTAGGAAAGAGGTTCTGGTTATATGCTCACAGGAAGAATAGAAACAGCTGAGCCCGTATCAACATTAGCTCAACATCATGAGAATGTCGTTAGCTCAACAGTACAGTACAGAGAATCTTATCCTGCACAGCATCATTCATGTAAAGCACAGTCAGTTCGTTTATCAGTACCTCACGCACCCCTCTTTGGCCAGACCGACAAACTTTGGCGCAAAATGTCCCATTTTACCACAGGAGTTGCATGTGGCTTGGTCGCAGGGCATGATGGCCTTATTAGCCAAGTGGCTGGTAGATCCACAGCGGTAGCAGGAGCGACGTTTACCGGCATTTGGAGCTGTAGCAGGCGCGGTCCTCGGGGCCAGCTTCTTCTTTTCCCGTGGCCGGTTGTTCCGTGTCTGTGAGTGAGTGTATGGCTCTCACCAGTGTAGCAGCAGTGTTGTCAGAAAGGACGTCGGCGTTGCGTATTCCGGTCTCGATCTGCAGGGCTAATGTAGTAGCCTTAGCCAGGTTCAGGTCTGATTCCAGCAGCAGTCTGTCCCGTATGCGTGTATTGGCAACACGCTCTATCAGTTGATCACACAGCATCTGCTCCTCCATATTTCCAAACTCACAAGCAGCAGCGAGTTGGCGTAGTGCAGCGCCAGAAAGTCGTTTTACCGGTCTCATCCGGTCTCTGAGCTCTCTGTCGAAAACTTGTGACGTTCCGCTATTACGTTAACTTTGGGAACGAAGTGCTGTTTCAGTCCCACAGCTGCAGCGTATCACCTGTATCCGGTAAAGCGTAAAACAGTCTCTGTCCCTCTGTGCCAAGTGCATGGAGAAGAACGGCGCGTTTTCTAGCATCAGGCCAGCTATCCCCCGTAGCATTGATAACTAGCATGTAGTTCTCAAACATCTTCAACCACGTAGTAAAAGCGATAGCAGGTTCGCCTGGGCAAGGCATGAAAGGTGCAGGCAAAGGTACGTAAACGGCCATCCTCGTCGCCAAAATGTGGTGTTTAATTTATAGAAAATAAAATGAATAGCGGAGAGCTTCTTTATGCCTCAGTCTACGCGCTTTTATTCATTCTTCCTCGACTCCCTTACAGCAACCACAAATGCAGTGTAACACACATTCCTGCAGCGCCCCCTATGTTCACATCTGCATTATAGCAGGACACAACACGTGTGACAAGCGAGAAACACCTCTTTACTATAGACGGCTTCTCCCCACACACCAGTTAACGCCGGAGCCTACCAGCTCGGCCATAACTGTTTCACACGCATCTCTCACTACATATAGGCAGGCCGTCAATAAACCTTGTATTATTGATCGAGCCAGCCCTTCATTACCTTTACAAAGTGCAAGCCTCATCCGGCTTACCAGCCCCGCCCGCCTCCATCGCAGGCTGCGGCGAGCGGCCAACAAAGGTCTCGGCCAGTGGGCTCATGGGCGGATGTCCCGCCCCACAAGCGCCGGCTATTACGGGGCGAGGGAGAAGCGCGTGACAGCGAGAAACACCTCTTTACTAAGGACGGCTGTTTTCTTCCCACACCCCAGGTAACGCCGGAGCCTAGGCTCGGCCATAACTGTTTCACACGCATTTCCCGCTACATATCGGCAGGCCGTCAATAAACCTTGTATTATTGATCGAGCCAGCCTTTCATTGCTTTTTAAAAGGCAACCTCACCAGGCTAACCATCCCCGCCCGCCTCCATCGCAGGTCCCGGCGAGCGGCCAGCGGGCTCATGGGGCGATGCCCCGCCCCGCAAGCGCCGGCGAGGGCAGGGAGAAGCGTGTGACAGCGAGAAACGCCTCTTTACTAAAGACGGCTTCTCACACACCAGTTAAAGCCGGAGCCTATCGGCTCGTTCATAACTGTTTCACACGCATCTCTCACTACATATAGGCAGGCCGTCAATAAACCTTGTATTATTGATGGAGCCAGCCCTTCATTACCTTTACAAAGGCAGCCTCACCCGGCTTACCAGCCCCGCCCGCCTCCATCGCAGGCTGCGGCGAGCGGCCAACAAAGGTCTCGGGCAGCGGGCTCATGGGGCGATGGCCCGCCCCACAAGCGCCGGCTATTACGGGGCGAGGGAGAAGCGTGTGACAGCCAGAAACACCTCTTTACTAAAGACGGCTGTTTTCTTTTTTTTGGTTAATATTTTTATTAGGAGGTAAGGCACAATTCGAACAGAAACCAATGTTATATTTACATTGAGTATCACAACACATCTGCATCACAATTGAAAATGTAAACAAATTGATACAGTAGAAATACTGTGCATCATGAAGAATGAAGAGCAAGACATACAGTCTGCCTCCTAGGAGGTTTTCTTATTTTGTATTTGTGGCCCAACAGGAACATGATCGGGCGACAAACAAACAATATACAGGGTGTAAACAAAACTACAAGGGAAGCCAAAAGACAGGAGAGAAAAATATATATAAATAAATAAAATACATAAAATAAAATAAACAAATAAATTATAATAATGATAAAGATAAGAAAGAGAAAGAAAGGAGGTGAAAAATGAGAAGGGGAAATATTGGACACCACCTTCGACACTTTGAGTGTCTCGGGTGTCGGATTTACACCCGAGACACTCAAAGTGTCGAAGGTGGTGTCCAATTTTTCCCCTTCTCCAAGCCCAAGACCCAAGAAGAGAGGTGCAACACGTGGATAAAGCAGTGTGGAAGACCACATCAACAGCTGAATCACGGAAAGATTAATAAAAGAAACGTATGTTATAAGAGCGCCATCATCTGTATTATCATAGTAACAAAAAAGTGAGACTCACAAAGGACGAAATTTTCATTTCAGAAGTGGGGGGGACACAAGTATTTTTTTATTTATTTTTTTTGATTATTGAGAGCTTTGTAATTGATGAGGATATGCTGCTTTATTGGGAGCCAGTAAATGTGTTGTAGGATGAGTTTAACGCATTTCTTTGAGTAACTTACACTTTGACTTGTAAAGAAGTCTCTGATGTCCACTTTTTTTATTTTTTTAGACGTCATGGCTGCCTGTGCCTAATTACCAAACACAGATACACCACACCGATTCAAACGTTAATGTAAATGAAACCTCTGATATTAAAACCCTTCTAACGTGACCCAGGCAAAACAAACGCCCAATTTACAGTGGCAGATTAACAGCGACTCCTTGGCAACTAGCAGACCGGTGTTCAAATCCTGGTGCCGTTTTACAACCTGATTGATGGAGTGACAGCGGGGACAGCCAATCACACAAGAAAACGGCAGCCAATCGAGGAGCTTGTGGGCGGTCTAAACTAAGGGTGACAGGCTTCAGTTTGAGTGGCCTTTTCCCGCTTGGTCCTAGTGCTTGACGTGTTTCTGTTTAGCGTAACATTGATTTTGGACGGTAAAAACTGCAGGGGACCAAAACGGCCTTTTGAAAAAGTGCAGGACCTGTGTGTGCTGAAGCATTGACAGGGTAGCATTCAGTTTTAGAGATATTTACTTTGTAGCCTGAAAATGATCCAAATCTCTGAAAAGTAGATAAAATTGTTGGGATGGAAAAAACAGGATCCGAGACATACAGCAATAAATCATCAGCATAAAGAGACAACTTAAATTCTGTGCCCAATCGTGAAATTCCAGTAAAAATAGAAGAGGATCTCAGAAAAATTGACAAGGGCTCTACAGCTAGTGCAAACAGTAGGGGAGATAGAGGACACCCCTGCCTGGTGCCACGGGCAAGAGTGAAGAAACTGGATTGAATGTTATTGGTGGAGATACTAGCTTGTGGAGATGTATAGAGGAGACGTATCCGCGAAATGAACACATTTCCCAGCCCAAACTTCTTTAGTACAGTGAATAAATAGTCCCATTCAACCCTGTCGAATGCTTTTTCAGCGTCAACCGAGATCACTAGCTTACTTCAGGTGTTGCTGTGTTAGTTTTAGAGTAGATAATATTTAGGAGAGTACGGACATTAAAGAACAGCTGCCGCCCCTTAACAAATCCAGTCTGCTCAGGTGAAACAATAGTTGGTACAATACTTTCTAGGCGATAGGCCAAAGCTTTCGCAAGGATCTTAGCATCCACATTTATTAAAGAGGGAGGTCTGTAGCCAGGAGCTGCAGAGAACCGGATCCTTATCTTTTTTTAAGAGGAGACTTATGGAGGCGTGTCTTAAAGTAGGAGGGAGAGTACCATGTTGTAGTGATTCCTTATGTACAGCATGCAGTAATGGGGACAGTTTATCCTGAATTTTTTTTAAAAACTCAACTGGGAATCCGTCCGGGCCAGGAGAGGCGAGGGCGAGGGAGAAGCGTATGACAGTGAGAAACACCTCTTTACTAAAGACGGCTGTTTTCTCCCCACACAGTTAGCGCTGGAGCCTATCGGCCCAGCTATAACTGTTTCACACGCATCACCCACCACATATAGGCAGGCCGTCAATAAACTTGTATTATTGATCGAGCCAGCCCTACATTACATTCTCCTCGGCCGCTAAAACGAGCTCTCTGTCTACGAATACACGCAGCTCGTTCACAGTGTCAGCAGCAGTCTGCTGCCCATTCACAGTGTTATTTCTCCTCGCGTCCCAACGCTCAGGAGAGAGGAAGCTACACTATTGTCACAAGCAGAGCAGGCAGGGCATGCCTCTGCTAATGACACACACACCCAGCCTTTTCGGGCAGAGTTCCCCATGGCCTCCCCTCGCAGCGGCGGCAGGAGCTCAGGCTTGGCTCGTTTCCATGACAGCTGCATCAAAACAAGAGGCTGCACAGCCGTTTTCCATTCAAGGATCAACAGCTGTCACTTTTGGTGGAGCTCCAGCAGCTTCTAGCGAAAAAGGTGATTTCCACAGTCCCGAAAGGGAGAGGAAATGCGGGGATTCTATTCCCATTATTTCCTGGTACCCAAGGAAACAGGAGGGCTGAGACCGATTCTCGATCTAGCCCTATTCAACAAATGCCTCGCGGAGAGTCCGTTTCACATGTTAACAATCAGACGAGTGTTACAGTGTGTCAAACCGGGCGACTGGTTCACCTCAATAGATTTGAAGGACGCCTGCTTCCACGTCACAGTGATCTCCAAACACAGGAAATTCCTGCGTTTCTCATTCCAAGGGTCACACTACCAGTACAACCGTCTCCCGTTCGGCTATTCTCTAGCCCCACGAACGTTTTTCCAAATGCGTGGAGACGGCTCTCTCCTGTTGCGGCCGCTGCACGCAACAGGAATGAGAGTACTGTTCTACTTGGACGATCTGCTTTTGATGGCTCGCTCCAAGGAGGAAGCAGCTATTTAAACAAAAGCTAGTAATTCACCTCTCGAATATAGGCTTCGCCATAAATTGGAAGAAAAGCCCCCTGCCCTCACAGAGTGATGTATTTGGGGGTAGAGCTGGATTCAGCTGTAATGAGAGCATGGCTCTCACAGCAGAGGATGGACACGATGTGGTCTCTCCTCCGCCGCACTTCCCCGGGCAGCGTCGTGACAGCCTTCTCTGTCATGAGGCTGCTGGGCAGGATGTCAGCCACTCACACGGTGGTGCGGCTGGGGCTGCTTCACATGAGGCGGCTGCATAGATCCCCTATCAGTGGGCCCCGATTTGACCCACTGGGGCGACCCCCGACCTCTCGCGAGAGGGGTGCCGTTGGGCAGAGCAACGTCACACATCTCAGTGTTTACGGATGCTTCTCTGTCGGGCTGGGGAGGAACATGCGAGTTTCACGTAGTGGGCGGCGTTTGGCCGCCCCCCGTGACCATGCATATTAACGCATTGGAGCTCACCACTGTGTTGAAAGTGATCCAACGCTTTGCCCAATGTTGACGAATCAACAGTAATGGATTCGCACAGACAGCAAGGCGACAGCAGCATACATCGCCGAGGGGGCGTGCGCTCGGCACAGCTGCTGAGCATAGCGAGACAGCTGTTATGCTGGGTGCACACACACTTGCTCTCCATCAGAGCAGCGTACATCCCCGGTGTCCTGAACAGGGGGGCCGACATGATGTCGAGGGGGGTTCCCCAACCAGGAGACTGGACTCTGCACCACGATCTGATTAATCAGATATGAAGTGAGTTTGGGAAGGCAGAGGTCGACCTATTCGGCACGCGGGAGAACACACAGTGCGAGCTGTGGTTCTCTCTCAGCGCGAAGGACAATCCCCCACTCAGGGTGGATGCGTTCGCTCACAGACCGTGGCCGAACACACTCCTGTACGCTTTCCCAACCGTCCCTCTGATTCCCCAAGTCTTGGACCGAGTCCAAGAGGAGGGGCTGTATATGATTCTCATACCACCGCAACGCTCGAGTGCACCGTGGTTTCCCTGCCTCCAGCGTCTGCTCTCGGGGCCGCCGAAGGGACCCCCTTGGCGGCGAGACGCTCTCTCCCAGGCAGGGGGAGAGATCGGCCAGCGCTTGTAGCCCTGGCCACTGAACGCGAGCGCCCAGAGGGTCTCGGCTTGTCCCAGTAGGTCGTACGGACCACCCAGGGTGCCAGAGCTGACTCCACCAGAGCATGTTACTTGGCTAAATGGGCGGCTTTCCAGAAATGGTGCACGGAGAGGGGTTGTGATCCCATCTCCTGCCCTTTTGCCGCGAGTGCTCTCTTTCCTCCAGTCACTGATGGAAAGAGGGCGGGTTTTCAGCACAGTTAAAACGTACGCGGCTGCTGTTTCATCATGCCACGAAGGCTTCGGGGATAAAACTGTTTTTAGTCACCCCTTAATGAAGCGCTTCCTAAAAGGTGTGAGGAGAGAGAGGCCCGTGACGCGCTCTCTCACTCCAGAGTGGGATTTAACACTGGTGCTGCGCGCACTAGTTAAAGCCCCATTTTAGCCTCTTGACCGGGTGCCCCTCAATTTTGTGTCAGCCAAGACAGCTTTGCTGCTCACCCTGACATCAGCTAAGATAGTGAGCGACCTGTCTGTACTCTCTGTAGCCCCTTCTTGTTTTAGAATACAAGGAGACGGCAGTTCGGCCATATTACGCCCGAACCCGGCTTTTACACCAAAGAGTAAAAGCTCGTTCAGATCGAGATAACACTCAATGGTTTCTTTCTCCCTCCTCATCAATCTGGGGAGAAGGCAACAGCCCATCTCTTGGGCCCTGTACGCGCGCTTGCCTATTATGTGAAGCGCACGGAGGCTCTGCGCAAATCGAAACAGTTATTTGTGCATTACAGAGACCATTCCCAGGGCCTCCCCCTGATGGCTGTCACGTTGGCTGTGTGATGCTATCACACAGGCTTATTCCCCTCGCATAGTAAACAATGTGAGGTGGAATATTCATGCTGAGAGCGCTTGTGTCTTATCAGACTCATTAGAGCTGCTCGTTATTGAAGTGCCGTTAGACGCATGACGTATGTTATGCTACGTCTGACACATGACACTAGCACGTATGTAGCTGTGTTTCTGGTTGATCGGGACCAATGAGGCATAGACTATATCGTGCTTCACCCTTTTAACCCAATAGCGATAGCCTTAAAAGGCAAAGCCTATACGACATAGAACAATAGTTACGTATTGTAACTCTCGATTCTATGAGTATAGGCGCAGCCTTTTAAGTGTCGGCCTCATTGTCCTTTAAATAGCTGAAGAAAAGCTGTTTATTGGGAGCAGAACGTCCGCCGGCGCCCGCGTATATTGAGGCCCCGCGGACGTGATTGAGGCCCACGCTGTTGGTGGGCGGGGATTACAAATTTTTCAGTGCTACGGCTCACGCCTAGGGTTAACCCAATAGCGATAGCCTTAAAAGGCTGCGCCTATACTCATAGAATCTAGAGTTACAATACGTAATTATTGTTTAGAGGGGCGGAGGCATGGCCATTGATCTTGATACTTGGTCAAGAACTTCTGAGGGGCATAGACCTGCTTCTTTTTACATTTGCTTCCCTCTCTCTCCTTGTCAGTATCCTCAGACGTCATTTGTATTATTAACTGCAAGGCACACACATGCACACAAACAGACATCATCTTCACATTTTTCTTAATAGGCTTCCACACCGATGGTGCCCGACGGGCCATGTCGGGTTCGGACAAATATTTTGAAATTATGCTCGGGTCTGCGTTGGGCTCGGACACATCTGCGTGATAAGTGCGTTCACACCAAACGTGACAGGGTGACAAGATCCCATACAAAGTCAACAACGTGGCCACTGAGTGACATGTGTATCGTAACAGCCAATCAGCGTTCAACCGGCCAACTCATTGCAGTGCAGTCCGAGGTGAACTGCAGCATGAAGGAGAAAGTGATTGTTGCTGTTTGCGACTCCCGGAGCTCTATATATAATAGTATATTATATAATTGTATATATAATATTACCAAAAGCTCTGTGCGCCTCCGGATGGCCGTAGCGCGGGGAGCTCTCGTAGGGATAGGGCTTCTCGGGGTTTGTTTACCGGCGTTGCTATTATTTTCGGTCTTGTGTGTTCCAACGGTTTATTATAGGCCCATCTAATAAATCTCTGTCTAATCAATACTTCATTCACTGCCTCTTCCGTGATCATTACAATATTATGAATAGACTGCGGATCCTCCGATGTCTCTCCCTCTTCCACAAAAGGTAAAGACAAGGCAATGGTGGTTATCGTGTTGTGGCGAGACTAATTCGACAAAACTTGCACAAGAGATTATGATTTGTGGCGCGACAAAACTTCGGCGACAACGCAAACAGGCGGAAAAATTCGCGTTTGGTGTGAACGCACAGGCGTTAAAACTAGGGAAGTGCATTTCTGGCAAAAATACTATTCGATATTCGCTGAGAAGTATTCGAATAATATTCGAAAATCTGTCACTCAAGAACCCCCCCACGCACACACGCAACTAGGATACACGCCCACACAATGACACAGGGAGAGGCTTTTATGATTTGTATGAAATCAATCAGTTTATTTCAACAACTGCACCATCAACATTCAACATCAAGATTATTTCAACGTGGGCTTAGGCAGATAGACCTACATGCGCCGAAAACGGATCGCTATTCATTTATTTATTTTACTGAACACAGCCTGCATGACGGTGAACTAGACACGTCAACAAAATAACTTCACACTGTGTCTTTGTACAATTTATTTGTTACCAGCATTCGTAGTGTTGATCAGCAGAAAAATAGTCTGCCAAAGACGTCGCTTCGCAACCAAGGACGCTATTCACCACCGGAAGTTGTAAAGGCCCATGCAAGGTCAACGGAGTGTTCAACAGCATTGAGAAGAGCCGTGTAATAAATAATGATAGTCACATTCATTATTCGATATTCAACATGACTCAGACTATTCGACGATCGTTGCCCATCCCTAGTCAAAACATGCGCGCAAGGCCGTGCATCGCTTACATTCAACACGCTTGACACAAACTCACGCTAACGTGCAGTAAGGATTGACAACGCAATGCAAGCGAGCGGTGGAGGATGTTTTGAAGAAATCAAGAAAAAATGAGAGAATAGCGCCGTTCAGTCAGATTTTTTCAGTTGTCGTGGCCTTTTTTGTGAATTTCTGAAGTTATGATTGAGCCTCTTGTGCTCGCAGTTAACGTTGTGCTGATCGGTTGACAATTCCAAAATGCCTTGCATTCGTTTAATAAAGGCGCGTAAACGTGTCATTACTAATGTGAGAAAAAATTTACTTTAACGGTGTCGGGCAAGCTGGAACAAATATTTTCTCCGTTGTAAAATCAGACACATAACATAGATGAAACGGCTTTGAAGGCTCACTGGCTCTCCGCTTGTAGCATATTTGAAGATTTTAAAACTAGCGCTATGATTGGTCGAAGTCTTCTTTTCCCAACAGGTGGCTACACCCAGCACGCAGTTGCCTAGTGCGCACCGAATGTACAGCTGAACAGCTCAAATCCATCCATGGCTTTTCGCGTGTTTTGAAGTGACAAATCGTAGCAGCGTAGTTTGATCTCTAAAAGCGAATCTGCTACGAAAAATGCGCAAAGGTTTGCAGGTATGCTGTCATTGTCTGTCTGTTCCCTTGTCTTGTTTTGGTGTGTTTCTTGTTATACTTTGGTATCTGTCTTGTTTCTCCCCATGTCAGGTTTCCCTCCTGTGTGATTACTGCTCCCTCCCTTAATGTGTTTCAGCTGTTACTCGTTGCGTACCCTGTGTGTGTTTGATATTTAAGCCCTTGTCTTTCCTTTGTTCCTTGTCGGATCATTTTAGTTTGTGGTGAGTTGTGTGTTGCCTGTGTTCCCCCGCGTTCCTTGCCTTTTGAGTTAATAAATTATCCTTTTACCTGAACTGTCTGCGATTGGGTCCTACCTGCCTGCCTGTCACCCGCTAACCGTGACAGAATGATCCGACCATCATTGGACCCAGCAGACGCTCTTTTTGTTGGAGGCTGTGTTGGGGCGTACGTGCAGCGCTGTCGCTTCAAGGCCCGGGTTGGACGGTGCCTTATGGACTATCAGATTGGGGTTGGGGAGTTTGGAGTGCCATCCTGTTCACATTTCTCTCCAGCCCCTGAGCTGGAGAGAAAGCTGACTCCAGCCCTGGAATTCCCAGAGTTCCCTGTGTCCCTTGAAGCAGTCCTGGTCCTAGTCCCGGAGTTCCCGGAGTTCCCCGTAGCCCCTGAAGCGGTCCGGGTCCCAGCCCCGGAGTTCCCTGAGTCTCCCATTTCCCCTGAAGCAGACCGGGTCCCAGCCCCGAAGTCCAGTCCTGAGTTCCCAATTAACGCTTCCGGGTCCCGAGCCCGCTCTCATGCCCAGCAGTCTCGAGCCCACCGCCGCTTTCCCCAGTCCATTTTTTTTGTTCCTTCCTCCTTGGCTCCCCTCCACCCAACCTATTTGGATTTGACTTTCTTTTTTTTGCATGTCGTGGGTCGACCCTTGAGGGGGGGGGGTACTGTCTGTTCCCTTGTCTTGTTTTGGTGTGTTTCCTGTTTTACTTTGGTGTCAGTCTTGTTTCCCTCCTTTGTGATTACTGCTCCCTCCCCTAATGTGTTTCAGCTGTTACTCGTTGTGTGCCCTGTGTGTGTTTGGTATTTAAGCCCTTGTCTTTCCCGTGTTCCTTGTCGGATCATTTTAGTTTGTGGTGAGTTATGTCCTGTGTGTTACCTGTGTTCCCCGCGTTCCTTGCCTTTTGAGTTAATGAATTATCCTTTTACCTGAACTGTCTGCGATTGGGTCCTACCTGCCTGCATCCCGCTAACCGTGACATATGCGTTGTGTTGCAGTTGCATCTTGGTTTGAGCTGTAGGTGCTCAAGCTCTACATGTCAATAGGCTGTGTGGATGTTGCAGACTGACACATGGTTGGTTGCATACATACTACTCGGGAGGCCATAGTAAATCTGGATATCACAGCTGATATGGTAGACAAAAAACTGAAGAAGCTAAAACCCACAAAATCCTCTGGACCAGATGGACTGCAACTAAGAGCAACTACCATTGGCCTCCCGTTGATCTTCATTGTTCAAGTCAATGGCGGAGAACCGACTCCCGGAAGCCTGGAAGACCGGCAACATTACACCAATCCACAAGGAGGGAAAGAAGACATTACCAGGCAACTTGTGTGGATGGAAGGTTCGGCCTTCCATCCACACAAAGCCGGCGAATCCGCTGACCGAAACTGTAAACTTCTGAAACCACCCTCGGAGGCGGTTTCAAATCTACCCGGTTTCGTTTTGGGTTCGGGTGGGCGCCTGAAACCGTAGACCATGACGTCATCGCCCCACCCCTCAACCCTCTAGCAAATGACTGTTAAGCCCGCGGCCGACATCCTGTTGCAATTTAGTTACATTATAATCTAATGTGAGCCGCAACAGCATCTCACACTCATGGTCAGACCAGACAAATAATACCTTCTTCGCATTCGCCATCGTAGAAGAGCTGTTTGTTCGTGTTGTTAGTGGTTCGGGGGGCAGCCTTTATGCGCATGCTCGCCTCTTCTTAATATTTATTTTTCTTCTGGATTTCTGTAGCAGAAGCAGTGCCCCTTATTGGCCTGGAATGTGTACTACAGCGTTTCCACAGATCTACCTGATTTCGCTTGACTCCGTCTTTATGGAGATACTCCAAAACCGGATAGATCGAAACCGTGACGGTTTCGCCAGTTTCGGCTTCGTGTGGACGGGGCCTATATTATACAATGAATGGTGTAACACCGATCACTAACAATCCAGAGAAAGACCTGGGCATTACAATTGACAGTGAGCTGAAGTTTCATAGCCACATAGCAAATGTAGTAAACAAAGTCTCCAGAATGTTGGGTCTTATGAGGGCGTTTCACATGCTTGGATGAAGTCAAGGTGCCTAGGCTGTTCTCTGCCATGGTCAGATCCCACTTAGAGTATGGGAATGTTATCTGGTCTCCACGATATCAATCTGACAGCAAAGAGGTCGAGAAGATCCAACGACGAGCTACATAGCTAGTACAAGTCTCCGATCCCTCCCTTATGTTGAACGTCATCCAAGCGTGATGTCATAAGGGGCAGGTTTTCAAAACGGCTTGTAACTGATAATCACACCACACCTGGAGGCATGTCATGGGATCATTAACTTCATATGACACACACATATCTTGATGTAAACAGATTTGCTTCTGAGCAGAGGTTGAACACTTGCTAGTTAATCACATGGCAATACGCCATGCCATAGACCAACTGACCTAGCTGATTGGGTCACTTAGTGAAGTTAACCTGGTAAGGACGCTGTGACACACACACACACACACACACACACACACACACACACACACACACACACACACACACACACACACACACACACACACACACACACACACACACACACACTCTCTCTCTCTAGAAGAGACAGAGGTATAAGTGTATCAATATGTCACTGTATTACCATATTAGCTGTCCGTGAATCCTGCTAGTTTGTAAACATGGATAATTCATCAATACATGGACACCGAGCGGCTTGGTAATTAACTTCGAAAAAGTAACACGAGAAATACAGGAAAACTAAGTAAAGAATGTGTGTGTGTGTGTGTGTGTGTGTGTGTGTGTGTGTGTGTGTGTGTGTGTGTGTGTGTGTGTGTGTGTGTGTGTGTGTGTGTGTGTGTGTGTGAGGAATCTGGTGTCCTATAGGGTGTCAGGTTGTATTCGTTAAGAGCCAGGACACTGTGTTTACATGACCCGACCCCTCCCTTGACTACAGCAGAATGTTTTTAATGGAAACTGACGGCCTGACACAACAGCAGACTCCAGATGGGTGGATTAAATATTCAATATATATATTAATATTCAACGCGTTTGATCTGAAAGTCATTCTAAATGTATACATACTAATAAGAAATAATGGTAATAATAATATATAATCGAGCAAAGTTGAACAGCCTTGTGCAATGGCGGTTCTACATGGGGGCCTACAGTGGCCAGTGCCCCAGACATGTCCCTGCCCCCACTTGTGGCCCCCCCGTGCTGACCAATAAAACAATTATGATTTTACTAATTTTACGGAACTAATGCGATGCATCATTCAACACGGGTAAATTACAGCGGCGCACCCAAACAATGTGCTGCTGTTGCTCGCTCGGTAAATGAGAGCTCAGCAATACTCTTCGAGAAAATAGCCAAGATTTCTCCTACTGCAATAGTCGAAGCTAAGCAAAACGATTTAATTTCGTAAGTGACTTGTTGTTCTTGCACATAACCAGGTTACTGTAGTTCTTCACACTGATGATGAAATGTAGTTTGCAAATGTCTGGTCTCAATATATTTAGAAACGTAATCATATCCAAGCAAACTCATCGAAGCAGAAGCGAGTATCCAGATATCAGTATCCTTGTTAGGTCTAGGCTACACAATGTTGTGATGTTAAACACGTATTTTCATCCGTTTTGGCTGCTGCATTGGGATTACAAATACATTTGAGTAAAGAGTGGTAGGCTATCTGCCTGTGTTAAGTAGGGAGAGATGGTTATGCAACAAAATCGAATGCATGCCCCTACTTTTTTTTCCTTCTAATAGCAGCTATTAATAAATGAGGAAAGAACCGTAGAACAGGGAAGTTTCCTTTGAGCTCTTTCCTGTAAACTCAGCCTCTTGGGAACACAATTTCTCCACACTGAAACTGATAAAATAAATAGGAAATGGCACATTGTTTTGCACTTCGGTGTACCCTGGAGTTTTTTTTTCACATTGACACATTGTATGTTGTACCCTTTACTGTATTTTTTTATTTGTCATTTTTTATGGCCCTACACGCTTGTACAAAACAAATGATTATATGATTTTGATGATTTAGGGCATAAGCTCCATTAATTTAAGATAGTTTGAAAGAAAAATACAGACTGGTGAAGTTATAAACTCTTGAACAAATTAAATGTTTGATGATTTTAAAGTAAAATAAAGTTTATAATCTTAAATAAATATTTTTGCCTTTTTTTTAGCCCCTCTGGTTGAACTGGTCCCAGAGGGGCTTCTGGTCCCTCCTTGTGTCTAGAACCGCCACTGGCCTTGTGTTTTGTTGGTCAACAGAGTTTAGGGGCTGTTTGCTGGTTGTACGCAGGTTGCCACTTGCCAGGATAGTGAAGGTGTTTATTCAGGAGGCTGTTGTAGTGGTCGTTAGTGCATCGACGCCCGTGTGTACCGCTGGTGGTGGGGCTCGGTAGTTGCTAGGACACAAAGCTTGTACCCGGCCCGCTGTTACAACTCTGTTGGTTGCTAGGGGGTCGGAGCTCGCTGCAGCTCGTGTCAGTTCCGTTGGTGAGCTCGTGGTGCTGCGGTCCTCCTCTTCTCAACGGGAAGCCTCGTCCTGACAGGTAAAACACTCACACAAACACGCACACGCAGACGCACACGGTGGGCTCTGCTGTGTTGTGGTGTTATTGAATGGCGGTGTGTTGAAGTGGAGCTAACACTAGCTACGCTGCTAGTGTGGAGCGGCGTGGGTAGCTTAGCATGTAGCATGTCCCAGTGGGGTAAACTATGGTCTTGGGACATCTAGCTTTGTGTTTTAAAAGAATGTACTGGGTGTAAAGATAGAACATTGAGGGATATGTGAAGGACTGACTAAAGAAGGGACTATTGCGCAGTGTTGAGATTCAGGAAGATTCGTTAATCGGTTTGTTGTCATGGACACCGAGGAGTTGAGGGTAACCTTTCATCTCTGATATCATAGCTCATCATACCCTCCGTCCAGACCCTTTATCCCGTCAGAGCACCCGCACCAATACACTCCCTACTGATTGCGGTTTGTACATTGTTATTACCTTGCCATACTTTAGTGTTTCATATGTTTGTAAATGAATGTATTCTATTGTCTATTATCTTGTGTTGATCAATTTGAGCAAAACCAATTGCTCAAATTGATCGACCATGGATCAACGTCATTTAAATGTAAATCTGGTTCACCTGACAGGCCAATAAACGATATCTGACAGCCCATTGGTGGATATCTGATGAGGCTGGCGGCTCAGAGGATTCCGGTCGGCTCTCCGGTTGCGTACTGTGGAGCTTCTGAGCCACTGCACATCACATCACTGGTCTCCCTACGGGTGGTCTTCTGTTCAACCCCGCTAGACTCCAGAACCCGGGCCCCCGGCGCATCCAATGACGAGAGCCCCTACCCCAGCCAGCCCATCTGCAATCTGCAATCTCCATCTACAGACCATAGTTTAGCCACTGAAACTAGCAGTCCTGCGTGCCGTCGCCTCCTAGCTGCTGCTAGCAGCTAGCTATTGCTAGCAGCATGCTGTGGGATACTTCCAGAGTTGCAGGAAGAAGCTACAGCGAATGTTTAGCGCTAGATATCCGGAGCTGACCACACTGGGGACCCCCTCACTGACCTTACAGTCGCTGACCATCGGAACGCTGACAACCAATCTCTTGACGGTGGAGTGCGCAGGTGAGATGGATTGTTTTCTGGGAGAAGCCCTTCGTATATCCTACTGCAAAGACATTGGCCTGCTCTCTCACTTGTCCCTCTTTAGATCCCCAGGTCATTAAGAACAGCCCCTAAACGCAACATGCCAACCAACCAGTCTTCTCCCTGGGGCAGTGGGAGGCTGCGGACCCCCTCCAAGCCAGACTCCCCTACCACCATGACCACTGCTGCTAAGGTGCTTCCCCAACACACTGTCCCAGGAAGTTGCCACTCATGCATTCTGGGAGTAAAAACGGGCCCTGTGGGGACAGGATTAACAATAAGGCTCCACAGGTCCCTTCCACTATGTCCCAATGCCAGGGGGGGCCCCCCTATTTAGTACTGCCTAGGGTCGCAAAGCCCCAGGGAACTGAGAAGATCAAGTGTAGTGGTCACCTGACTGGGCCCTGTGTCTTTTATCCTAGTTAGAATAATGTTCTGTCTCTTTATATACTTATCATACACTCTTAACAACCTCAAATATATCCTAACCCCATGCTGAGGCTGGAAGGTTATGTAGTCTATTCTGTGCAACTCATTGTACCATTATACACCATGCTAAATACCTACATTGATTTATAGACTACCATAGTATACCTACACAATCAGTTTTTGGTCTGTCCTCTCCTTGATTTCTCTGCATGATGGTCTCTCCTCTCCTTTTGGTCCTCTCCTTGTTGGTCTTTCCTCTCCTTGTGTCCTCCCCTTGTTGATCTTCTCTCCTTGTGACCTCTCCTTGTTGGTCTGTCCTTTCCTTGTGTCCTCTCCTTCAAGGATTCAAGGAGTTTAATTGTCATTGTAACACACAACAAATATACATTCTGGTGTTTAAATGTCTAAATGACACAAAAAGACAAAATAAGACGATGACAAATAAGAAAATGATACAAAGAAAAGTCAAAGTGACAGAAATGTTAAAACAATTGGGGGAGGGTGGGGAGGGGGGGGGGGGGTTGAGGGTGTGATGGAGGCCAAAGCTCTTGGGGAAAAAGCTGTTCCTCAGTCTTGTGGGGTGGGCCCACAGTGTGCGGTACCTCTTCCCTGATGGTAGGAGGACAAACAAGGTGTGTCCAGGGTGTGTTTCAGACATGCAAACAGCAGGCGATCAGTGCGTGAGTAATCTTATTGATTATTCCTCCAATCCTTATAACGCCGTTACTGGTACTTCCAAAAAAGTCGGTGCGTTACTATAATTGAAGCTGTTTTTTCATCAGACCAACTAGATTTCGCTCTCTCTTTACTGTTCATCCTTGGTTAGTCGGCATGAGACAATCGCATTAGTGTTTACGATTGGCTGAGGTAGAGTAATATGTCACAGTGAGCCAATTAGAGGTAGAGTTGGGCGGGTGTTGTTTACACAAAGATGAAACTTAAGCACGGACACATAGCGACACAAGTGAGTCAACAAGAAACAGGAATGGCGAGCCCAAATAATCCAAAAACAGCCTTCTTTAAATGGAAGTGGATTGGAATTTACTTTTTCCCTCAAAGCAATTAAATGAAGGAGTGAAATCGTGAAATGCACATAATGCGCTGGACAATGCCTCTCCACGTCAGTGTCAACTAATTCAAACATCTTTCAACATTGCATGCTTCCGTTGATGAACATTAACATGTATTTTGTTACATTAAAGAGGGGTGGAGGTGAGGTCCAAATTATTTGACACATTTCATAATTTGATCCCAATGTACTTGAAAGTAACGCAATAGTCACTTTCCACAGTAACTAGTTAAGTCTGGTTTATACTACTCCGTAAAGTGCTGTAGCCTACGTAGACACGGAGAGCCCTCTCCGTCATCGGAGACCCTCTCCGTAGATCTACGTGTGTATCCCATATTTTTTAACTATCCGTCGACGCAACGGAGACGGCGGAGACGGAAAGGGCTGTGATTGGTCCAACACATTTATTTTCCGGAATCACTTTTTCTGGTTGCGTATAGACCTCTGAAGAATAAGTCCATCGCTCAAATGTCTATGGGAAATACCATGGGCTTTTTGAATGATCGTACATAACAAACTCTGTAGGTGGGAAGAAGTAAAAGCTGCTCACGTTTTGCACCACACACTTTTTCCTTCTAGATTCCACTTGGGATTTGGATTGTTGGTGCCGTTAAAGTAGTAAACAATTAAACTCCTTTAACGGTACCGACAATTTACGAATCCTACTATGGTCAAATAAAGACCCACCCTACTCTATCTGTGATTGGTTGGGTTACATGCAACTCAACTGGACGCTTTAGACCTCTACGGTACCATCGCTGTGAGCATTCGAGAGCGTCACAAAATAACCCTAACCCCTCACCCCTAAACCCTAACCCTAACCATAGCATCTAATATCAAGCCAGTAAAAGTGCGGTAGTCTAATCCATAGACAGTAGAATCAAAGATATATGGAAACGAATCTGTTCCATAATTCAAATTAAAATGAATTAACAGAAATGCTCTTTGATTTTCAGAATATAGCTGCATTTTTTGACTCATAAATAAAATTAGTAATAAATAATCCAAACTGCATTTTCATTTTCTTCTTCAAGACTGCTCATTGTGTAACTTAATTAAAATGAAAAAGAAAAGGGACATTTAAGATTTAATTTTCAAAAGATGCCCCTGCAAATAGGTACCGAAATTCAATTTGAAATGTCAAATTTGAAAATTAAAATGAATTAGCAGAAAGGCTTTTGCATTTCAAGATCAAAGCTGTGTTATTTGACTCATAAATGAAATTAGTAATAAATAATCCAAACTGCATTTTCATTTTCTTATCAAGACTGCTCATTCTGTGACACAACTAAAAAGAAAACAAAGAGAGGACATTGCTTTTTCGTTTTCATGCCCGCCGCCCGCAAAAAAGGTAACATAATTCAATTTGGATTCGCAATCCCAAGCGGCGCAGGAGATTGACGTCAGTGGCAGTTCTTCTCCTTCCGGGTTGGTTGGGCTCACCTGCACACAACATGGCGCTCCCTGACGCCATCGCACAATCCTTGTCAGAATTAGCTTCCCATGTGGAGTTGAATACGATTTCTGAATCGGATTCCTGTGACAGACTTCAGCAGATTATAGAAAGCTTGGCTGCATACTCTGCCGTCACAGATACTGATGTCAACCAAGTTGTCCTAGCTAACCTGCTCTCAGTCCCCTCCTGTCTCTTATCTTACTCCAGTGTCAAATATGCACACTGCCCCCTAACGTATTAGATGCGTATCACAGTCAGACTGGGGGCTGAAGGAGAAGAACTGCCACTGACGTCACTCTCCTGCGCCGCTTGGGATTGCGAATCCAAATTGACTTATGTTACCTTTTTTGCGGGCGGCGGGCATGAAAACGAAAAAGCAATGTCCTCTTTGTTTTCTTTTTAGTTGTGTCACAGAATGAGCAGTCTTGATAAGAGAATGAAAATGCAGTTTGGATTATTTATTACTAATTTCATTTATTGAGTCAAATAGCACAGCTTTGATCTTGAAATGCAAAAGCCTTTCTGCTAATGCATTTTAATTTTTACAATTTGACATTTCAAATTGAATTTTGGGTAACCTATTTTGCTGGGGCATCTTTTGAAAATTAAATCTTAAATGTCCTTTTCTTTTTCATTTTAATTAAGTTACACAATGAGCAGTCTTGAAGAAAATGAAAATGCAGTTTGGATTATTTATTACTAATTTTATTTATCAGTCAAAAAATGCAGCTATTATTCTGAAAATGAAAAAGCATTTCTGTGTTAATCCATTTTAATTTTGAATTATGGAACAGATTCGCTTCCATAAAGATAGGGGTGATGCGTGTGACGGACCAAATTGAGGCGGGCGTGTCTTTTCAGGATATTGGCGTGGCCATAGTAGGATTCGCAATTTCGCTTCCCGGTTTGACTTTGCACCTTATTTACTTTGTACCTTGTTTACTTTGCACATTAATGACCAATAAAACACCAAATAAGATTTGAAAAGCTTTTGAAGTTAATTTACAACACTATTTACATGGTAAGTGGTCATCATAAGATCGATCGGGCGGCAAATTGCATTGCATATCCAACGTCCCGATGGAGAATTTCGATGGTTTGAGGGGTCTCTGTAGTAACGGAGTTGGAGTAGTATACTTTGGCCTACTTTTATAATTTATAACTGAGTAACTAGTTAGTTACTTTTTGGGAGATGTAACATAACTGTAACTAATTGCTTTTTTTTTTTTAAAGGTCTCATCTCATCGTTTTTTTTCGTTAATTTTGCGGTGATGACTCTGTAGTCTGAAATTGATGCCTAAGAGCCAGTTTTTAGAGAAAAAAAGGCTTTGCTGGGTCTGTTTCATGCTGTTTTAGTTTGTTGGTGGAGGTGTGGGAGGGGACGAACGACAGAGGATTTCGTCTCTTAACATGAAATATGCATGATATTGCTAATCTGCTCGCCTCTGATTGGCTAAGAGCACTGTGACACTGAGCTTGCCAGAAATGAGCTTCTGCTACTTCCTGTCTGCCGGTGGGCGCGGTATCAAGCTAGCTAAGCTGGGCGGGAGGCGTGGCCATGAATACTAATTTTCGGTGTGACGCCACCACCGATGCGGTTTTTCTCATTCCGCTCGTTTTTCTCTGATTTCTCTCTTGCCTAATATAGGTAATGGAGGTAGAGGAACACTTTCACGCGCAGCATGCATATGCAACACGTAGAGACCTTATAGTATTTCAACAAACAAACACATATTCTCAGTTTTTCTCACGGAATGAGACCTTTAAAGTAATTTATCACACTGCTACTAACCATTGTAAAAAGTGTTGTAAATAAAGTTTCAATCCTTTTTAAAATCTTATCTCCGTCCATTCTCTGTTCCGTCAGCGGATAGTTTAAAGATATTGGGATGCGCACATAGCGCTACACGGAGAGGGCTCTCCGTGTCTACGTGTACAGGCACTTTTATGGAGTATAAAAAAATCTGCCTTCAGGCTGACCAATTAAAAGACCTTATTCACTGTCCACGCTCATATGAGTTGTCTTAGAATGCTATTCTTCGCGAGGAACTTTCCATCTCTGCCCGTGACCTGCTATGCGCGGTAATTTCTTCTACTAAATACAATTTCCTATTTATTGAAGCACAGGCCTTCTCATGTTAATAGGATATTATGGCAAAAAAATTTTTTTCGACACACTTTTTTTTTTTGTCATATGTTTGCATCCCTGGTGTTTTATCTGTGGATATTGACCTTGCCTTCCTCTTCAGGCGGTCACCACACATAGAGTCAAGATCTGGGAGCTCAGCTCCTCAGATCTTTTTTAGGGATGCATCGATTGTGAAATTCTGGGTGGATACCGATGTTTAAAATAACAATTTAGCCGATAGCTGATGTTTTTTTGTTGTTATTTACAGTGAAGAAAATAAGTATTTGAACACCCTGCTATTTTGCAAGTTCTCCCACTTAGAAATCATGGAGGGGTCTGAAATGTTCATGGTAGGTGCATGTCCACTGTGTGAGAGATAATCTAAAAAGAAAAATCCAGAAATCACAATCTATGATTTTTTAACAATTTATTCGTGTGATACAGCTGAAAATAAGTATTTGAACACCAACGTTAATATTTGGTAGAGTAGCCTTTGTTTGCAATTACAGAGGTCAAACGTTTCCTGTAGTTCTTCACCAGGTTTGCACAGACTGCAGGAGGGATTTTGGCCCACTCCTCCACACAGATCTTCTCTAGATCGGTCAGGTTTCTGGGCTGTCACTGAGAAACACGGAGTTTCAGCTCCCTACAAAGGTTTTCAATTGGATTTAGGTCTGGAGACTGGCTAGGCCACTCCAGAACCTTGATATGCTTCTTACGAAGCCACTCGGTTTTCCTGGTTGTGTGCTTTGGGTCATTGTCATGTTTGAAGATCTAGCCACGACTCATCTTCAATGATCTGACTGAGGGAAAGAGGTTTGTTCCCCAAAAATCTCCCAATACATGGCTGCAGTTCATCCTCTCCTTAATACAGTACAGTCGTCCGTCTGTCCATGAGCAGAAAAACACCCCCAAAGCATGATGCTACCACCTCCATGCTTCTTCACAGTAGGGATGGTTTTCTTGGGATGGTACGCATCATTCTTCTTCCTCCAAACACGCTTAGTGGAATTATGACCCAAAAGGTCCATTTTGGTCTCATCTGACCACAAAGCTTTCTCCCATGTCTCCTCTGGATCATCCAAATGGTCATTGGCAAACTTAAGACAGGCCTTAACATGCGCTGGTTTGGGCAGGGGAACCTTCCGTGCCATGCATGATTTCAAACCATGACGTCTTAGTGTATTACCAACAGTGACCATGGAAACGGTGGTCCCAGCTCTTTTCAGGTCATTGACCAAGTCCTGCCGTGTAGTTCTGGGCTGATTCCTCACCTTTCTTAGCATCATTGAGACCCCACGAGGTGATATCTTGCATGGGGCTCCACTCCGATTGAGATTGACCGTCATGTTTAGCTTCTTCCATTTTCTAATGATTGCTCCAACAGTGGACCTTTTTTCACCAAGCTGCTTGGCAATTTCTCCGTAGCCCTTTCCAGCCTTGTGGAGTTGTACAATTTTGTCTCTGGTGTCTTTGGACACAGCTCTTTTGCTCTTTTGGCCCGGTTCAGACTACACCGATTTCAGCCCGATTTTGCCCCGATTCTTTCGTCGCAGACAAATTTGCGAATCGTACACGATTTTTGGCAGGTCGGCGACGAGGCGAGGTCTTGTAATGTGACATGCTTGCGATCTGCGATGTTTTCGTCTGCGACGTTCGAAAGCCCCACGACGAAAAGTTTGGCCTGTCAGAATTTTTGGAGGAATCGCATGACGTAGCCATCAGGAGGGAACCACACCCCCAGTTGCGTGGTTACGCGATATACGCGAATACCGCTATAGCGAGTATGCTGCGTAAACTCGCGCCAGTACGCTCTATACGCGCAAACTGAGCTTTCACTCGCACTACGCTAATACGCGTAATACACCGTAAACTAAGCTTCCCAAAGAATGAATGCGTATCATACGCAAGTAAGCAAGAAACGCCTAATGTGAAGACAAACGAGAGAAAATGAAACAACATAATGGAAACAACTTTGGTTGAAATGCGGCAGTGTATTTGCATTGCTCATGTCACTCGCAATGCAACTACTGTGAGGAGTTGCTGCATTGAGTAGATATAAAAACTACTGGAACCTTTTATGACAAATGTAAGAAACATTTATGTCAGTTCTAAACCTGTGATTTTCTAAATATCCTGTAAACGTGAATGACACAAAGTAAAGAGCATCGCACCCTCGAATCTTGTAGTGTGGCCAGTCTTCCGACGTGACGACGCCCGATTTCCTGGCTCTGTGATCGTATAGTGTGACATGTTAAATCGTGGAGGAATGTCTTGAGAATCGTGTAGTCTGAACCGGCCATTAGCCATGCTGAATGTTTCGGTCTTACTGATTGTATGGGGTGGACAGGTGTCTTTATGCAGCTAATGACCTCACACAGGTGCATCTGATTCAGGATAATACAGTGGAGTGGAGGACTTTTAAAGTCGGACTAACAGGTCTTTGAGGGTCAAAATTCTAGCTGATAGACAGGTGTTCAAATACTTATTTTCAGCTGTATCACACAAATACATTGTTAAAAAATCATAGATTGTGATTTCTGAATTTTTCTTTTTAGATTATCTCTTACACAGTGGACATGCACCTACCATGAAAATGGTAGGTGACCCCTCCATGATTTCTAAGTGGGAGAACTTGCAAAATAGCAGGGTGTTCAAATACTTATTTTCTTCACTGTATTCCCCCTTTTGTGCCAGGGAAACAAACCCTAACCCCCAACGCACGCATGCAGACAGCCACCTTGTATACACGCACACATAATGACACAGGGAGAGGCGTTTATGATTTGTATGAAATCAGTCAGTTTATTTCAACAACTGCGCCATCAACATTCAACATTAAAATTATTTCAACGTGGGCTTAGGCAGATAGGCCTACATGTGCCGATAACACACGATAGCTATTTATTTTACTGAACACAGCCTGCATGACGGTGAACTAGACACGTCTTAAGCATATGGAAACCATGGCAAAAAAAAAAAACTTTTTACAATTTATTTGTTACCAGCATTTGTAGTGTTGATCAGCTGAGAAATAGTCCACCAAACGTCGCTTAGCAACCGAGAACGCTTGCGGCATAATACGACAGAAAAAGTCGCCCGCACACACGTGTGGTTTGTTTACAAATTAAAGTGAAATAAAAATTCGGTCGTGTGGGAGTATTACACACGGAGAAAGATCAGCAATATGCAGTTTGTAAGACATGTTCCAGTGACATTTCAAGAGGGGAAGGAGGAAGCATTAAACATGTAAACATCGGCCACTGCCATCTGTGAATGTCCTCTTATTTTCCGATTTGGCAGTCAAGTCCGATGGCAGTCAACAACGCGAATATCGGCCGTTACTGATGTTCGTCCGATACATCGGTGCATCCCTAATCTTTTTTGCTGACCTATACACCCTGTCCAAGTCCCTCCTGCTCTCTGCTTTGCAGCTTGCATACCACACACTGCACCCCTGGCAGAGGATGCTCTCAATTGTGATCCTATAAATGTTTATGAGCAGATGTTTTTATAATGCAGCCTGTTTGAGCTTCCGTAGAAAGAAGAGCCTCTCTGGGCCCCTTTTACAAGATTGGAGATGTTAGTAGCCCATGGTAGGTCCTTGGTGATGTGTGTCCCTAGGAATTTAACAGTTCACCCTCTCCACTTCTTCCCCATTGATGGTAAGTGGGATCTGCGTGATCCTCTTGGACCTCCTAAAGTCAACAATGATCTTGTTTGTTTTGGTGGTGTTCATTACAGAAAAAATCCTAACTTCTCATCCTAACTTAAGTTAGGGACTCAAAGATAGGAGAAATCCCAACTTTCTATTATAGAAGCAGTCCCTAACCTGTTTGTCATATCTTATCTTTTCTCCTATCTTTTCTTAATTTAGGTAATCGTAACTGTTCTGTCAATCAGATTTTTCGATCGGCAATCGTCAGGTTATGTCTGCTTCTGCACTCAGAATGTCCATGAGATTGATAGAGCGAGTTAATTTTAATAAAAATTAAAAAAAAAAAATTAGATCTTTGTTAACGGCAAGCTAGTAGCAGTCCTACGGTCATTGCTGGTATTAGTACTGAGAACAAGAAAAGGAGCAATAAAGTAGTAAAGTAATTATTCCACCAAATTCAAAATTAAATGTCTTTGCAGGCGATAAAATTAAATTAAAATATGGTCAGGAAAATGTAACAAATCATTATGCGGTCTCGGTAGCCTTTCAGGCATCACCTTTCTTTTGTGATGTTCCTCGTCGTCATTCTCATACAGACCTACTAGCAGTGCTGCTGCCATTATTTTCAGTTATTGACCGTTATTTTGAATTTAGGACAGGGTGTATGTATTCGTTTTGAACCGAATCGGTACGGACGTCACAGTTCCGTGCATGGATTTACACGAAGAATACACAGTATAAAAGTAAATAAAACTGCTGTGCGAATTAATTAATGTATTGCTGCTGGCAAGTCCGAGCTAGACACGCAGTCCGTTGATTGATCGACAGAATTGCACTTCCGTGAGACAGGATAATAAACAAAGACATTATCCGCGATTCCGCAATGTATTTCTGGACAACGGCGAAAGCTTAGTTTATTGAAGGAAATGTCGCACAAAAGTTTGCTGTCCTTCTTGGACGTTCTACAGGGTTTATCTTTCCTCATTGTGCTCGTTCTTCTTTTTCCTTGGATTTATTAGGAGGCTACACTATGTCGGGCTGCTATGAAGTCACAATGCTAATGTAGCTGCCGTGGCTATCGCGATCTGGTTTAACCTTCAATAGGTCCATGGGTTTATCCCCCCCCCCCCCCCCCCCTCACACCATGAGGGTACTGTGGGCGGTGGAAACGCGAGCCGTAACTGAGCTGCGCCGAAAGCACCTTCACTACTCCACCAAGCCACACCGCCCCGCACCCTCACGTGGAAATGCGCCATAAGGGTACTGTCGTCGATGGAAACTCGAGCCGTAACTGAGGTGCGCCGAACCGTACCTTCACTACTTCACCAAGCCACACCAAACCAACCTGCACCCTCCGGTGGAAATGCTTAAATTCTGTGTACTTTGCAGTTTCATAAATAAGACTGAATTTCAGTTTTATAACTGATTTATAACTGTCTTATTTTGTTTACGAGTTACGGATGGAGTATGGAGGTGATTTGGGGTACTTATTGTTTACTGTTTACATCTTAGATTACACAGTTCAGGCTGTTGCAGCTAGCTCAGGGGAAAGACTATGACACTAGGTGGTACAACCCGAGACAATTAAAAAAAAAAAAAAAAAAAACTCTTGTTTTTTCTTTTCATTTCATTGTACCGAACCGTGATGTCGGAACCGAGGTATGAACCGAACCGTGACTTGACTGTACCGTTACACCCCTAGTGTATGGCCACCTAACTTAGGGATCCTAACTAAACTAAACTAAATTCCTAACTTAGCACAGTTCTGTAACGGCTAAATTGGCACGATAAGATAGGATTTATTCCTAAGTTAAGTAAGGAAAACTCCTTCTGTAATACCAAACCCCCTAAATGCCTTTCTATCTCAAGATAGGATAGGATTTCAGAGTTGGGAAGTTTCTGTAATGAGGCCCCAGGTTGTTCCACACACCACTCTGCCATGTATTGGACCCCCTACCTATAATGGCACTCATTGTCATTAATGAGCCCCACCACAGTGGTATCATCAGCAAATTTATAATTATGGTGTTGGATGAATGGATGGGTAGTTTGGGTACGCATGGGTGAAGAGGGTGTAGAGGGCTGGGCTGAGAACACCCCTGGGACGCACCAGTGTTCAAGGTATTAGTTGAGGATGTCAGATCCCCTACTCTGACATTCTGCGGCCTGTTTGAAACTAAGTCCAGCATCCATGAGCAGGGTGAGGTGGGGAGACCAAGATGAATGAGTTTGAGGACCAGTTAATGCAGTACTATGGTGTTAAAGGCAGAGCTGAAGTCCTTACATATGTGGTCGGGTACTGCAGGTGGGACAGGGCTGTGTGAAGTGCGATGGAGACAGCGTCCTCTGTGGATCTGTTTGCTTTATAGGCAAACTGGTGGCTGAGTGACAAGAGGTGGGGCTATGTTCGAGCTGCAGCGATGCGTGTCTGTATGTTATCTCGCTGTCCGAGAGAAGAAAAGAGTGTGCTGATTTGCAAATATATCTATTTTGTGTGATTTGGTGGGAAAAAAGGTTGTTCTGCAGTTTTTAAATACACTTGAATGATTCCTCCTTGTTGGTCTCTCCTGATGTCTCTCCTGACTCCTTGTAAGTCTCTCCTCTCCTTGTTGATCTGTCCTCTCCTTGTGTCCTCGCCATGTCGGTCTGTGCTCTCCTTGTGTCCTACCCTTGTTGGTCTGTCCTCTCCTTGTCTCCTCCCTATGTTGGTCTGTACTCACCTTGTTCATCTCTCCTCTCCTTGTTGGTATGCCCTCTCCTTTTTTCCTCTCCTTGTTGGTCTCTCCTCTAGTTGTGTCCTCTCCTTGTTGGTCTTTCTTCTCCTTGTGTCCTCTCCTTGTTGGTCTGTCCTCTCCTTGTTCCCTCCCCTTGTTGGTCTGCCCTCTCCTTGTTGCTCTGTCCTTTCTTGTGGATGACCTTGTGTGTTCTCACCTGTCACCACCAGAGGGTCCTCTCCCCAGAGGAGGACATGGAGACCAGTAGTGCCTTCCACCCCGACAACCAAAAGCACAGGGCAACAACAAAAAGGCCCACCAAGCAGTCAACAGCGCATAATGGATTTGCACCAGCAGACGGTCACCAAGTACCTTCTGCTGCCCAATGTAGCGCTCCAAAAACTGAAGCAGCTACCTGCAGCTACCTGCCAATGCCCCGGCCCTCGGCCTCCGGGGAAGGCTGCTCCCTCCAGTCTGGGTGGGGGAGCATTATATTGTCTTCCGAGTCCTCTGCCTACTCCACAGCCAACGAGGACAAGACAAAAGGTAGGGAACACTAACAAGCCGTGACACCTTTCTGCTGTTTTTGAAGGGTTAGTTCAGGATTTGGGCTGTTTCGCCTGTCTTGATCCTTCCAAGCAGTGTGCAAATTACCCGTCAATATTTGGGGGGGGTTCCCCATCTCCCGATTGTAGCGCATACCGATCTTAATTTTCTCAATATGTAGTAGGCCTATAACATCGGACCACAACCAACCATAAGGCCTACGTAACCATTCAGTATGCCAAATCCAGAAAGGACACACGCACACACTCATCTTATGCACAACAATCAGTTCTATCGTCACAATTCAGTCACAAAAAATAGCCTCTTACAATAAGTTAGAATATACCCAAAGTGTGTGAGTGATACTCTGGTTTAGCTTTCGCTTGCTAGACTTCTCAACATTTCATCTTTCTGGCGCATATGGCTAATTTTCATACGTGCACAGTAGGGGTGTAACGGTACACGAATTTGTACTGAACCGTCGCGGTACAGACACTTCGGTGCGGTTACAGAGGTGTACCGCCGTTCATAAATATGGCGTACATAGCGTTAATATGGCGAATGTAAAGGCTTGTTTTGCGATGTCGAATTTAAATCTTGAAGTCGGAGTTCCACCCGGACCGTTTAGCCAAAGTATATTACTCTGACTCCGTAATCCGCCCGATCCATCTAATATGTTGACCACAAACCATGTAAGCAGTGTTGTAAATAAACTTCCAAAGCTTTTCAAATCGTGTTTGGTGTTTTATTGGTCCTTAAGGAGAGGGTCTCTGACAGGCTCTCTGGCTATGGAGAGGGCTCTCCGTGTCTACGTACAGCACTTTAACATGCACATTTTTTTTCCTCTTAACTATTAACCGTACCGTACCGTGACTTCAAAACCGAGGTACGTACCGAACCGTGACTTTTGTGTACCGTTACACCCCTAGTGCATAGGACTGGCTGGCTCCGCTTGGCAAAAAATAAATTCTGAATACTGGACGTAGTGAGCTTAAAAAACATTTAAGTGACAATAAAATATTTAGGTATTTTTTAGAGCCCCCTCAAATTTGAGAGCCCCCTCAAATTTTGCTTTTGAGGCTTTCAGGGGGACTCATGGGTCAATCAGGGGGGTCGAGCCGGACACCCCCATGTAATTCGCACACTGCTTCCAAGGGTGAGACGAGAGGAGTGAGACCACCCTTCTACGAATTCAGTGATCCTATCATACGTACCTGGTAGCATTATCGCACTGATATAACTCCACGACTAATACTAATAATCTTCCAGACAATGAAAGTATTTACTTGTGTATATCTTCCATAAACAATGTAAAAAAAATCATATTCTAAAACGATAATTGAATACAAACTACCTGAGATAATCTTTATGGACATGCAAATATTTCTCCATAACGGCCGGGTTCATCAGGATTTCTCTGTGGTGCAAGCTCAAGTCTGAGTTTCTGTCACCTGGAGGCCGTCCTGATCCTGTGACCTCACATCCTGTTTCTGTACACGGATCATTCTGGATCTCTAGACATCCACAACAATTTCCAGAAATGACAATGTTATCAACCAATCAGGGAGAGTATTGTAGATGTTGACGTAAATGGGCCAAACAGGAACCGCGTCGTAGTTGATGACGTAAACGGGCCAATTAGGGACTTTGTCGTAGTTGAAAAAGCAGGCTGCAGCTCAAAAAACAAATGGTGTCCCCCGAAAAACGAGTGGTTAACTTTTGCATTAGTAGAGTAAAGCCACAAGAGCAGAGATTGCAGAAAATAACTCAATAACAACTATCCAACCAGAATGAGCCCTAGCGGAGATTCTTGGCAGAACGCCCTTCGTTAATGCTGTGTTTCCGCTGAACACCGCCATGGCACACATGCCTTCTTACACTGTTTGGCTGAAGGAGTTTGTCTATCAAGGCAAGTGATCCCGCCCACTGAAATGGACGTGGGCGGCCAGAGGTATAGACTGATCCTGTAGAGCAGTGGGCATCAACCTTTTTAAGCCCTAGATCCCTGACCTCAGCCTTGGTGAAGGCAAGCTCTACCTATTGAAGCGTTGAGAGAAAAAAACACATAATTCTGCTGGACGGACGTAATCGGCTAGGTGGCTACACAACGCCTGTCTCGTTAATCGGTAATGACGACAGCTGGTGGAATGAACTACAGCATTTTGCAAGTACGCGTCAATGTTTACAAAATGGAAAAATTACCCTACCTAGTGGTAAGGGTGCATTATCGTCTGTCCAACAGAACAAATGACACAAATACATAGGGGTATTAGGAGCAATATCCCTAACGGAGACACAATGTTGACAAGCATCCGTTCTTGAGGTGGTTTATGAAGCATCTAATCCAGTAAGAATTGCAGTTTATATTGTAAGTGGGCGGAATGGTAAATAAAGTCATTGTTGTTTGACTGAAGATCATATATGGCAAGTTTCATGATGATTGGACATAATCTGTGGCCTGTGGATATGTAATATTGATATTGAGAACTTTCATCATGGCGGACAATTTCTGATATTGCCATGGGAAATATTGTATTAGCTATATGGGGTGGTCTGACAAAATACCTAGGGGTATTAGGACCAATATACCTAACAGACACAATTAACAAGCATCCTTTCTAATGTCTAATCCAGTAAGAATTGCAGTTTATATCGTAAGTGGGCGGAATGGTAAATAAAGTCATTGTTGTTTGACGTCCCCCTGAGGTCAATAGTCATCAAATTGTTTGGGTGTCCCCAGAATTATGTCATGAGTCTATGCAGCAAGTTTGGCTATGATATGTATAAAGTTAAGAGTGGCTGAGAACAGGCTTACTTCCTGTTTGGCGGCTTTGACGTCAAGTTTGATTGGCTGTCGCTGTTTGGCACATTTGTTCAGCTTGGTCTGAAGATTATATGTGGCAAGTTTCTTGATGATTGGACATAATCTATGGCCTGTGGATATGTAATATTGATATTGACAACTTTCAACATGGCGATTTATGATGTTGCCATGGGAAATA
Organism: Melanogrammus aeglefinus; assembly: GCA_900291075.1. Lineage (NCBI taxonomy): Eukaryota > Metazoa > Chordata > Actinopteri > Gadiformes > Gadidae > Melanogrammus > Melanogrammus aeglefinus. The sequence continues at coordinate 3,205 of OLKM01003349.1, read as the reverse complement.
TTTTATAATCTATATGGGGCGGTCTGACAGTATCACTAGGCATTGAAAATTAGTTTGAAATATACTCATGAGAAGAGAGATGAGTTAAAACACATCTTTGTTAATTACAGCGTCCCCTAGAGGTTGACGATCACCAAATCATTCATTGTCGTCACCATGATGAGGTCATGGGTCTATGTACCAAGTTTGGTTATGACATGTCAAAGGGCTGCTGAGATATTGCCTGACTTCCTATTTGGCGGCTTCGCGGTCGAATTTTGATTAGCTTGTAGTGGACAAAATCTTTCAAATGTTTTTTATCAAGCTGGCCTGAAGATCATGTGTGCCAAGGTTTCCGGGATTGCTCAAAATTTGTGATAGGAGATTTTGAAAGTTTTTGACAATAAACCAAGATGGTCGGAAAATCCATCATTGCCGCGGGTGTGGACATTTTCACACCGAGTAATACACTCGTGTCCAACACCGGTATAAACGGTATAAACTTGAAACTAGGTCAACCGCCATCTTCTCTGTCAACCTCTCACACTCGGTGAAAAGCGTCTGGCAGCGCGCCAATTCTCTGTTGACAGCGTCTTTATAACGTTCTCTTAATATAGTAAGTATAATATAATTGTAATAGAATAATATCACGGCCAAAAGCTCTATGCGGCCTCCGGATGGCCGTATGCGGGGAGCTTCCCGTAGGGATTGGGGCTTCGCGGGGTTTGTTTACCGGCGTTGCTATGGTTACCGGTTCTTGCGTGTTCAAAAGGTTATTAGGTAGCCTGTCTATTATTATATCTATCTATTACATTTTTATTTTCTCTTAATTTATAATTATATTATTAATTTCACTGACCAATTCTTTTTATTACGGAAAAAAAACAACACTCTGTTGCTGTTGTGTGCGCAAGTTGTCTCTCTAACACCGTGTAATACCGTAGTATACCGGGCAACCCTTACTGCATAGGTTGGGTTGAACTCGCTTGGCCCAAGGAATCCAATGAATACCTTGTTTGTGAATATTGGGTGACTGGGTTGAAAGGTGATTAACATGAATCCATGTCCAACTTGTGACCTGGTGGTGGCGCTAGAGCTGATAAACCAGTGACCTAAAATTGCTTCATGGGCTAATGAGATTATCCTGAACCAGTGTGCCACAACTTTTCACCAAGGCGTTCTATGGGCTGCTTATAGACGCCCCATACCTGAAGGAAGAATAATAGGAAAAATGTATGAAAACAATAGGTTTGATCCGCAGCTTTGCTGCTTGACACCCATAAAAATTATAGTTGCAAGCGACCATAGGTCCTACTCTCTACTGCCTGACCGTTTGAGTGTTTGACCGACAAGTAATGACGTTTGAACCAACAGTATGACCATTTGAACTTGATAGTGTGACCATATGACAGACAGTTAGGACAGTGTATGAGCATATGCCCGGACCGTGACTTGTATGGGCCGATAGTAATGACCACAAGGACTGCCAAAGGCAGATTAGAGTAAATTTTGAGCAAAAGAAGAATCTTCCGTATGTTGTGCTATGTGAGCTTGTCGTATTGTAATATGGCATTGGTATGCCGTTTAAAACAAACAGAAGTTTAACATATCAAAACAATCACCATCATCGGTCTGTCGAGTGCGTTGTGGAATGAGAGCATTGTGAAAGGAAACGGAGTTGCTCGCAAGCACGCAGCGCCTCGCAGCGCGCGCCTGCGTGCCTTGCATGTTTCTTAAAGCCATACTGTGTCCAAAAATCCACTGTTCAAACGGATGTTTGCGAAATTATGAGTGTGTACCGCTTTAAAGGCCAGCCTGCATTGTGTAGAGAGGCCAAGGTTCAGAAAAGGGCAAACATCAAACAAATGCATCAAAATTCTTTTTGGCGAAATATCAACTTCAAAACTTGGCATAGCCATATTCGACAGGCCGAGACTCTACGTATATATTATGATGACGCAATCCTTAGGAGCTTGTTTAAACATGAGGATATAATGCATGTATTTGTCACTTTAAAATGTATATCTGCTGCCACCTTAGTCCTTACTTCTTGAAATTCACACCCATATAGTCCCACCATCACCTAGTACATGTTTTGCAGCTTTTTACCACTTTTCTGCCACCAAAAGCAGTTAAATGTGTGGGTGTTTCACAGCCCATTATCAAGTTATGCCAATCTGCATTGGGTCTACTTGCGTCGACTCGGAAAAGTTGTTCATTGCTAATCATCACAAATGGTGCATGTATAAAACGTTGTATACATATTGCCACTTTCCTAGTGGTAAAATGGCAGCCTGATAAGTACTGTATGTTGCACTTCAAAGGCTTGTTATAGCCCAGCCTTAGTCATAATCGGCCCATCCTTTGTTATCCCTCAACTCATTTCAGGAGGTTTGCTACAACGCCTGCCAACTAACTTTTGACCATATCGTTTCCTTGAGATTATTTGGCCGATTTGCAGAAAAAAAATTATAATAGTAATACTCTATAGCCGCAAGAGGATGGATTAAACGGTGTCCAATGGAAAAAGAAGTCAAAGAAAATACACTCATGGGAAAGATACAAGTGGGCAAAAGTATTTAGGCAGCCAAACCAAAATTGGTGCAAGCTTCTCCAGAAAAAATTTAAAAAGAAATGAGAGAGGCCTGTAATTTAATCATAGGTATAAACCTTCGCTAAAATGAAGAGACAAAAATGGAAAAAAAAAAAAAAAAATCTAGAAATATACACAAATTGTCGTGAGTTGTTAAAAAGAATTTATTTTGCAATTGATGGTGAGATAAGTATTTTGGTCATAAACAAAGGTGCGTCCTCCAAAATACTTTGTTGCATGCTTTTCGTTGGCAATGAACAGAAGGTCACGGTTTTCTGTAAGTCTCTTCAAAGGTTTTTCAGCGCACTTGCTGCTGGGTATTTTGGCCCATTCCTCCAGTGCAGCTTCTAGTAGCAGTGGATGATTTCTTGGGCATTCGCTGGGACAACACAGCGACTTTCAACTCCCTCCAAAAGATTTTCTATGGGGTGAGATCTGGTGGCTGGCTAGGCCGCTCAGGACCTATGGAAAATGCTTCTTACGAAGCACTCCTTCGTTGCCCGGCGTTGTTGGGCGTCAACGATTGTCATGCTGAAAGACCCAGCCCACGTTTCACTTCAGTTCTCTCTTGCTGATGGAAGGAGGTTTCAACTCAAAATCACACAGATAATGGCCCCTATTTTCTTTGCCGCC
>OLKM01003348.1:18211-38313 GCA_900291075.1 Melanogrammus aeglefinus | reverse complement strand
AGATTGATATGAATGACATACACTTTGTGACATTTTAGTTTTTATGAGATTAAGAGTAAATGGTAAGATAGACTGCATCTGTGTTAACTTCCATATCATTGAATACCGCATTTCACATTTTTTCTTAGGTCCGAGAGGGCAGACAGCTTCGGTTCTGAGCACTGTACCAACCTCGGGTGAGAGGCTTGTGGTAGACCCAGAGGACACCACTTGGGTTTTGAAACTGTTTTACTAGTAGTCCTGGGCAATATGCTAGGATACCACTCTTCTCTGAAGGGTTTTGTGAGTTGCATCTCCAGAGCCTGTAGAATTGTCTCTATGGCTGCTGCACGGACGCAGCCCATTTTTCCCCCCGATGGACGAACCTGAATAGCTTTTGTTACTGTACACCACAACTGCTTGTTGGCAGGATTGATGAAATCATTGTTCGTCCTTCTTCGTACAGAGCTTGCCGCTTTCAAGATGGAAGTCCCCAACTGTGCTGGGCTCAGGTTTCAGTGCGAGTTTCTGTCTTCCATTGGGTGTTTCACAGCATGATGTCTACCCTGCGGTGTAACAGCAGAGTGTTACGTCGTCGTGTAGCATACCTCTATCCCGCCGCTTTACACGTACAGTTGGCGCACACAACTTTGCTTCACACTCTTCCTTCAAAAGACACCCATGCTTTTGTAAATTGGGTTTCAGACAGTGAACTGCTGTTGTGTGACCACCGTCATTACAGAAAAGTGGCAAGTAATTAGATTAGTTTTTACTTTGAGTGTTATTTGTGATGTTATTGTTTACAATGCGCTCAGTTGAACCCCATAAATGTTTTATATTACGTTTGCTTGTGTGTCTTATATGTGTTAAAGCCTCTAGGCTACGCGAAAATAAGCACAGTAAAGAAGATGCTAAGAAGTTACATAGGCCCTATGTTGGTCTACTGTCATATGATACACCACACGTTGTGATAGAATTAATGCTGCATCTCCAGAGCTGGAGGCGTTTAGCATCAATTAGAAAGTTGCCATTGCATGGCACAACCGTGACAACGAGGTATGTGTAGCCTCGACGACCCTTTCTCTAAAACAATAAGCTACGGGTTTAGACATACAAAATAAACCCTAGATGATGTCTCCTTTGCCATATGCAAGGTACCTCGCCCCTGCCGTGAGTATAGTAAGCATCGCTAGGCTGTAATCCAGCAGCTAACAAAGAGACTGCGTTTATAGCGCATCCAGGACTTTTAAGGCGCTTAGATCAGCTCCAGAGATTATTGGGGAATACATGAATTTCGATGTGTTGACAAGTTGGTAAGACCCTATTAAGAACGTATGAGTATGTGTTTATTATTACTATTATTATTGTCATCATCTTATACGGAAGCCTCAGTGATAGCACAATTTGAGTTTTTCCTCTATCTTAAACCTTGGCTCATCAGACTTAAGGCCTTATCCCTCAAGCACTTGAGGAGCTGATCTGTGTCAAACTGCTGGAAAACACTACAGCCCTTCTATTTTCTTATGAAATAATTCTTGAGATCAAATAGATTTGAATAAAGAAATGTATCAACATAATCAAACTAATAAATCCCATATAGACTAATGCAACACACATCACGTAGCCAGGGCGTTTTTGACCTTTTGCCCAATAACCTCATATTCAGAAGTTTCGTGTCTTGTGTTATTAACTATTCGCAATATATTCGCTAATTATTAATCTATCCTAATATTCTTGGCATTAATGCTTCTCAGTAACGAACCTGTGATTGGTGCTGTGTGAGAGTTTGTTACTGCCGTTGCTATGCGTATACCGTCTTTGCGTTCCAGAACGTCCTTATTAGGTTTCTAGATTAATCGCTGGCTAATCTATTTCGTGTCCAGTTCGGAGACAAAAGCCTTACTATGTGAAGAAATTATTATTTCGTGACTGGCGGGCAGCTGGAATTATGAAATGGCGCAATGGCGCCGCCTGCGGCATGCTATTGCTTCCTTCCGTGGTCTCTCGTGATAGTGTGAATGACACAATGTCAGCGAGTCGAGGGGCTGGGAGGAGTCTTGCGAATCGTTCGTTCGTTTCAGCCCGGCATTCCTGGCTCAGCGGTCCGAATCGCTTTCCATGGATGCCACGCCATTGCACGCGTTCTCAGTTCAGCCCCGACTCAGTGGGAGTCCGTCGGCTCCGGTAAACTCTCGGTGTCGTTCGCTTCCTCAGTCAGTGCGTGTTCCTCAGTAACTCTGTGGTGAACGGAGAAAGAACGGTTCGCTCTTCGTATTTCGAACGGTTTAGTTCGTTCGTCTCTAAGATTCTGTTCATTCGCCCCCGAGGTGCGTTTCTGCGAATGGCAACACTATTTTGCGACCCGGTGTTATGTGTGCCGTATTATGCCACTTTGGCGTGAAAAGGCACCCCCTGCGGAGACGGCGCTTGAGCCGCTCCGCTGTTTGGAAAAGTGAAGCATTGCTTCAAGTATCGCAAAAATCATGGCGGAGTGATGCGCTCTCGTGATTTCAATGGTGTTTGTGAAGTGGATAGAGGAGATGGCATTGGTTCGCGGAGTTATTGAGCTCTAAGCTCAGTATAGAATATATTTAAAATTAATATAATAAAGATTGCAGTTGTGGTTCAAATGCAAGAAAACAGGTGAGAGTCATGAAGCGCAGGCTCTAGTATCTTCTTTCTGTTGTGATTTACCGGCAAATAGGTCACATGACCTGAAGTTATTGAGCTCTAAATGCTTCATATTGCTGACAGTATAAAAGATTATTAAATATTTAATATAAAATATCTGCATGTGTGTTCAAATTGCGCAATAAGCAAGAAGTATCATGCATAGAGGCAAGGCTTGGCTAAAGATTATGTAGCTTTTCCGTGCAATTTCAGGTCATTCCTAGCGTCAACAACAGGTACACATTCTGATCTAGAATGTGGGCTAGCAATGAAAAGGTAAAGGTGGAATTTGACGTTGCTACGGATTTGTCATGTGTTTCTCAATATTAAGGGATAGGCTCTCTCTGTTGGTTTTTAAGATAGAAAATTTTTCTGCTGCTTAATAAATGAAATTATAATAATGTATATCCACATCTGTAGTCTACGCTGTTAAAGTACCTGAGCGCTGGATAAAAGCGAGGACAGGCGGGCTGTGTTTTTCTTACTTGCAGCGCATGTGTAGTTACCCTGTAACTGTGAAATTAGAAAGGTCCACATGATGAAAAAACTCACTTTTGGTGGGTTAGACACCACTGTCCATCTCTAGATGTGGAAAAGCATATGCTGGGTCAACAAAAATGAATACAGGGGGGTGCTTTTCAGGGCGAGGGCTGTTTTGTTGTGACTTTGCCACATGTGCAGCAAACATTTGGTTTCAATGAATTGAGGTGTGAAAACCTATGGAAGGAAATATAGAATATGTGTCAACACTTCCTAATAATTTGTCAAAACATCGACTTCTCCACTTATGTTCTCTGGTTTGTGTGCAGTGTTATCTCATAAATATGGAACTATCAAGCAGTGATTAATATTGTGAGAATATTGTGTTGTCTGACAGATGAACTAAGCAGCTAGTGCTTATTACTGTGGAGTGGAGGACCACGAAGATGAAGCACAATGGGTCAGCCTCATAACTAACAGTGACAAAATCATTAAAAGCTTTTTTTTTCTGCTTTTGTCAATGTTAGGTTTGCAACCGTAAGATTACAACCTTCTGCATTCCAGAAATGTATAAAGGGCATGATTTAATGTGCTTGTTTTTCCTATGACATTGTACCGAGCCTAAATTACATATTTCACATTGCTACACGCTGCTGTTGGAATTAATTTTTCGGTGAACAGCACTAGGTTTTGTTTGGCGGTGGTATCAAAATATGGTTTATGAGGATTACTTAAATATTGTATCAATACATTTGTGGTATCATATATTTAGGGCTACCCTAGTATAAAAGTAAAAACTTATTAGCCACTTAACACGATCCCTGTATTTGGCCCCAGATTTGCTGTAACAAGCTGGCCGATGGAAAGTAAGTAGTTAAACCATCCGGATGGAAAGGAGTGTGAAACAGGCCTTCGTGGAGATGACGGCGAATTCTTGTGCTTGGATGCACCATAAAAGTTTGTGTGATTTTTTTCTGCTGTATCTTTTGTTTGTCCTGTGTGGTTTTTATTACTTTATCCACGTTAATAGTGAGATTGGAAATTCTAATTTAAACAGATTTTAAGTTTATTATTCTCACATCATTATTATTGTATTGTTAAAGACACTGTTTTCAAACCATGCTGCATTATTGGGATTGTTCAGTATTAAGTAGAATGGTTTGCTGACAATTAATCGTGACTGATTCAGAATAAGTGAGTGAGTTTATTCCAGTGTGACACCCGTGTCACGTAGCTTCAAGTCTAACAGGGGTGCACATCTTGGCAGTAGGAAACACAGCCCTGCCCTGAAAAGCACCCCACTGGTATTCTTTTTGGTTTGATCCCCAGCATCAAATTGCTTTTCACAGTCTAAGATGGGATAGTGTGATAGACCAGATGGTTTTTCAGGCCATGGGAGGACTTGTTCCTATGTTCAAGTTACAGTCAAAACTTCCCAGGTCATGTGACTATTTGCTCAAAATCAACACAGAACAGAAGATCTAGCTCCTCTATGACTCTCACCTGTTCTTAATTTGCATTGGACAATGCAATTTTATATTTAATTAGAGCTCAATTAACTCCGCCGAACCAATGCCATTCCTTCTATTCCCTTCACAATATTAAATCACGAGCAGCATTTCCGCCAGTGGTTTTGTTTGCCATATTGAGGCGAAATTGCTGTCACCTTATTGCCAACAGCGGAGCGGCTCAAGCGCGCTCCCGCGGAGGGGCTGGTGCTTTTCCGCAAGGGTGCATGAATACGGCACACACCGGTTGTCAGAAACGTCGCTCAGAGTATGGTTTGGAACTGGCGTCTTTCGCGTTGGCAGTATACAAATATGTTTGAGCAATAGGTCAAGTTGTATCTGGAGATAAATGACGTACGATTTGTACGGAAGAGAAATCACATTTGCATTTCACCTGCCAATTTTTGTATGGAAGCGTCTCGGGCTCGAGCGGCAAGCTTGTGGCACGCGTCATGGCAAGGCTGTGGCAAGCGATGGGTTCATCGTTTTCTGGAAAGGCTACCCTGTCGCCACGTCAACGCGAACGCAGCGTTTTCACATATATCCACTCAGCGATCGTTTCGTAGGTCCCTGTATTATATAGAATAACCTTATATAGCTGAATAGGCGTACGATGGTAGAACGCATTAATATTAGACAAAATGATACTCACCTGTTTCCCAGCCATGGGTCAGAAGAATGGAACCAAATAAATCACCAGAAGGGTCGGTTGTTTATTTCTTGTCATTGGCAGAGCAACATAGGTAGAGCGAAATGGTTCCGCCCCCAGGAACTTTTTTTTTCTTCAGACATTTGTACTATGACAGGGAGTTTCATAAAGAATGCGCGGACATGAACGAACTTGCCCAATATTCACGTGACTCAAAAAGCTTGCACCTTTGTGGTGTCAAGCTCTGAAAGTCCAGTTCTTGAAAAATATTGCACACGGCGTAAAGGCGTACACCTTTACACAGTTTTTAAAACAATAAATATGTCAACTTTTCAAAACTTTAGTGGTTCTCATAAGTTGTTCAAGATTTTTTTTAGTTAAATGACTAATTTTGTGTTTGCAAAATTGGAAATAATCTTATACTTGAGAAAAATTACTTTTGTTTTTGAGCATTTTTCACATTATATCCACCTTCAAGCAAACACCTTTTGCCAGAATCCCATTTACAAGTTTCGAAAACCGGGAAATTAAATACACTGTTAGAACCAGTGCAGATTGAAACTCTGCAAATGCGCTGGGTGAATTTTTGAATTTTGAAAATATGTTTGTGAAAAAAATGCTTGTGTTGTGAAAATTATTGAAATAAGATAATATTAGATCGACAAGAATTCAGTTTTACAGATGTTTTGACTGTGACGTTTAAACATTTTTTTGCAGGTTATAATCTCTTTTATCAGTTTGCAAACCTTTTTTACAGTTTGAGTTCAAACCAGGGACTTAGCAAGCTTTGAAACTTTTTTTGTATCAGGTTTGATTATGCAGCGAAACTGGCTTCCAATAGGGCCCACACCATCATTGCTAATCAAGTCTAGAATCTCTTGCTGATGATGTTAAACAAAACATCAGTAATTACTACACCCCGTTCGCGCGCTGCGTTTGTTAAATTGTAAATATTGACGCTTTGAGAATGAGAACGAGGGAGCAGCGTTGAGTCGTGAGACGTTGCCTTCCATTGATTCGATTCCACCCGCTACCGGAAACTCGACTGAGATGAACGACAACCGCAGGACGAACGATTCCGCGAACGGACTCCGTCTTGGCGAATGAACGACGCCGAACGAATCACGGAAACGATCACATAAATTATAGCCTACTAGATTCTGTGACTGGAGCTTGGATATGCAACCATAATACTTGTCTATACGGAATACTGGTTGTTAGAAAGGAACCCTTGTGAAGGTACTCGTTATAGTTTAAGAGAAAATGTCCTTTGAAAACCTCACGTATGCATATTTTGGAGGTTGGAAGTGCATTATGTTAGCACGAGGGATTGGCGGTATCGAGAAGCACCGGTTCTTGTTGAGAACCGGTTCGACTGTTTTGATTCCTTGGAATGTTTTGCCAGTTTTACAAGACGATTCCGCTTATCGATTCCGAAGCGGGCGCGAATGAGTTCACCCGCACGTGGCGTAGGTTGCGGCAAGATAGGTACGCAACAGTGGCGTGAGCGACGTCCAGTTGCAGTGCCGCCGGCAACATGACACCCAAAGTGTATAAACGCGCTCGAAAGTGTGCGTCCACGATTTTCACGAGAAGAGGCGTGGCAACGGGTAACTTGCAATATTTGCAAAGTGGATATTTCATCAACGGAAGGGAAATACTAACCAATATGCAGAAACATTTGGCGCGCACGCTGCGATAACTTTGAAGTGAATGTCGCGTTTTTCGATAATGCTTCCGGAGTGATTCTCAACCCAAGCAGCAGCAACGTTAGCATGTCCGCGAGAGATCACGCATTCTGCCGTGAAAAAGCAGACCATGCTCATTTTTTCTGGCAGAAGAATTGTTAATACGTCATAGCTGTGTAATAATGCACAGTTCCATTGAGTTTGACTGAATGTCGTCAGCTGGCTAGTTTAGAAAAATTGTTACTGGATGTTACTGGCCATTCTTTGTATATTTGCCACAAAATATAACTTATTCTTGTATTTGTATGTTTGTTTAATTTTCTACATACAAGAATTATTTATTTTTATTATTTATTATACCTCAAGACAGTTTGTAAAGTCACATCATGTTACTTCTACTGAACTCAAGTTTGATTCTATATTGACCTGTTTGGTTCTCCTTTTCTTCAAATGAGAATCGATAAGAGAATTCGATAAAGTATGAGAATCGTTTAGTGGATGTTGCCAGATAATCGAGATAATCGGAATCGTGGCTCGCAAAATTCTTATCAAATCTACCCATCCCTTAGTTAGCACTTGAAGGTGGGGTAATGTAGTCCTGTTCAGAAGCACTTTGTCTTATATCTTGGGGAGAAATGGCCCGTCTAATTTCAGAGGAATCGGTACGCTATGTTCGCAGGAAAGAAGGAACGGAAAATAACAGAGCTCTGTGACAGCCGCAAGACTGAGAAAACTCTGCCGAATCTGAATCCTTCAGACCGTAGGGGAACGGATTGGTCGAAGTTTGCTGCGGAGAGACTAAGGAACCCAATCAGATGCTTCATGTCTAGTTCTGCACCCGCCCCCCTCCTACGGGAGCGCGCACAGCCTTCAGGTCTTGCTGCTGCCGAAGAATCAGTACACCTCTGCAGGACTAGAGTTACAGAACAGATTTCGTGATCATTTGGTTTTACATTTGGTTTTTATTTAGGTTTACTGTATCATTAGACCATATAGATGAGACATGTGATTCTGTGTTCTGCTGGTGTTGTCCTCCAAATACTCCGAAATAGCTAGCTCTTTAGGTTAGCTCCAGGTTAGTTCCCCTCCGTTCCGCTTGTCATTTTTGGTGTGCGCGTCCCTGTGTGTGGGGCGTGGCTTGGACGGACGTTCACTGACGGGAGGGGGAGGCAGGGGAGAGGGAACTTAGAGGAGGCAGGAGGAGGTGCTTTTTTTCAAATCTTGCTCGCTCTCTTGCTAGTTTTCCAGGACTACATACCCCAGCTTTAACGCCTCGTTTCCACATACGTACATTCTCGTATGCGATCCAACCGTCTCCGACCGAAAGTCCATTCATTCCGATGTGATTCTCCGTAATGTCCGTTTTTCCTCCGAGACTCCTCCCCTCCGTAAAATTTCTGTCCGGTATGTCCGTAATATACGTTCAAAAATTTAAACTTTCGCGTCGTTTTAACGGAGATACCGATGAAAGTTTTGCTAGCTCGCTTGCTTTTGAGTTTGAAAGACAAATTGTGAGTAGGCTCTATTTTCCGATCCTCTAATAGGCTCTACTTCATCATTTTGATATGAAATGGTTTATAAGTGGTTATAGATCAGTTTAATATATTCATTTATGTTTTACAGATAAATAACAGTCAGATATCTGTTTGATCATTTGTTTGTATGAGTTTAATTATAAAATACAGTCGGATTTGATTGTATTATTGATTGTATTATTTGTATAGGCCTAATTTATTGCTATGGATACCCCTAATTATATTAATTATTATGAGTCTACTGCTGTGATTTCCTCAATAATTTTTAGGCGCTCATTTTTATTTTTTGTTAAATAGACTTTTGCAATGACACCAACACGAGTGAGATTGGCTCGCCATCGCTTATATCTATATTGGCGCAATCGCCAGGAGATGGCAGAGACGCAGGGGCATCATGCTGGACAAGGCAGTTTTTGGCTGTGGTTGGTTTTGTTTTTTATTCTCGGTAGATGTCGGATCCTCATATTCCACCAGTAACGGGGCCCGTTTCACAAAGCAGGTTGAGTGAAAAACTCTGAGTTAGTTAACCCTGTGAGTGATGAGGAAACTCTGGTTTTTCAGTTTCCACAAAAGCCGAGTTCAGCTTTACTCTGAGTCAGTTATCCCTGGCAACATACTTACTCCGTGAACCTAACCTGGCTCGCTGGCAGGTTTTCTTCAACTAACCCCGGAGTTTCTTCCTGCTCTCTTAAGTGGTAAGCCTTGCAGACTGAAGGCAGTGGCAGACATGGCGCGTGTCCTTTTATTGAAGAGCCAGTTGATTGTCGAGGCGCAGATTACTCGCAGGACATCTCACCGGGGAGAGGATTATTAGACCCGATTGGATGTTTATTCATTTCCCTGATGAGTATCTTGTTTTGAGCGTTTCCTTTCTCTCTGCATCATCTATAATTATTTAATATAAACGATATTCTCAGCCCTCACCATCGGCTCACATGACGCATCGTGGATCATCGCTCTCAGTTCCGAGCAAATTCTTTGTATTGCACTTCGTTTTTTTGCCAACGGCAGTTTTTTGATATAACGTCGGTGGATGCAGAGCATGTGTCCGAAGGGCAACTGTCTGTCGGGCTGTCCGAAATGTGACACTTGCACTGAAACGGCTACTATTGCAACGTTTGGTAGTGTTCCAAGTCACAGACCCACCAGACTTTCTCAAAGAAGAGATGTCCACAGAATTGCAGGTATCAGTCTAAGCAGTAATTTCATTTATGTGTCATAAATCAAAGCTTTGAGAGACTTGAAGCACTAATCATCAATTTTGATATATTTTAGGGTTTCCAGGTGTTGATTGGTTGCATAGATGGACACTCACATTTCCTTCATCGCTCCTTCAATAAATGAAGGAGATTATGTGAATAGGAAATCTGTCCACAGCATTAATGTGCAGGTAGGCCTAAATAGTAGCCTTTAACATTCCAATTAAATATACACTACACCATACAGCTAATTACTGTTCTCCACTGTGAAGATCATATGTGATGGAGCCCACATGATTAACAATGTGGAAGCGAAGTGGCCTGGGTCTGTGCATGACTCACGAATGTTTTGTGAGTCGACACTGAGTGCCAGATTTGCCGGTGGTGAGTTTATATATATAATTTATATACAGTCTATAGTTATATCCTATGATCAAATATTTTGTTTCCCTCCTATTCGAACTGAAACAATAAACTGTATCTTGTATTATCATAGGAAGAGTTCGATGGTTTACCTACTCGGAGACAGAGGGTACCCTGCTGCCAGCGCCTACCTCTGCTGACCCCTTACCCTGACCCTGAGCTGGCCACAGCGACACTCTACAACTTGGCTCACTGCAGGACCACGAGCCAGAGTGGAGATGACCATCGGGATACTCCAAGGCCCGGTTCCAGTGTCGCTTCGTAGGCTCAGGGTCACCCCAGGAGAGAGCTTGTGACATTATAGATGTGGCATGTGTGGTTTCTCCACAAACATTGCCACTATTAGAGAGGAGAACAATGTCCTACTCTTTCCCCCTGTTGATCCAGGGTATTAATCATACCCCCCCTGCTGATACACGAGATGGAAGAGCTGTTAAGAGACATGTATATGTGTCAATCATTTTCTAACTGACCGCATCACCTCCCCAATGTTCAAGGACGACAATATGCATCTTCATTTTTATGAGGTCTTCTTTTTTTTTCCTAGAAGGACAAATTTTGTTACAGTTGTTAATCCTTTTGTTGTTGAAACAATTAAAAAACATCCACCTGTGGGCACGTCACCCACCTTTAACTGATGGTCCAGCAGTTGTATTTCCTTTTCTGTTTTGGTGATCTGCAGCCTTATGTGCTCCATTTCTAGGTGTGATTTGTTTATTTGAGATTCTAAATATACCTTGTAAAGTTGTTTCACAGGGAGCTATAGGAACATAAATTACATTGAATTTCAGTGCCATGTCTATTTAGTGTCATTGTAAGTTGTGGGTCAATGCTGAACAACATCTTACTGAGGTAAGCTGTGCTGTGGAGGTTGATGGACCTTCTTCCTCATTGTAATTTCCAGCATGGCTCTGTTAGAGAGAAAGAAGTTGCAAGTTGTATTGTGGAACAACACTATTAACTGAGCCAAAGTTATTTAAAAAAAAAAGGTGTATACTTCAGCAGGCCTCTCTCTGCATCTTCCCTCTCTGTGGCACAGCTGATAAGGTTTCTTCATCATCCTCCTGTAATGAAACAGAATGTGTGTGTTATATTCTACCAATTATGAAAAATCTGTGGAATATTAAGAGTACTTACAACAGCATGGAGGTCCTGTTATGGCAGAAGGCTCAACGAGACAGATTACACCATCAGTAACTGGTAGAAAATGAAGATTAGACAGTTGATGATTACCAGAAAGTGCCCACCTAATTTAAACACAATTTTTTCAAACTCTGAGTCACCTTAAAATAGATTGATATCTGAAAGCAAAAGCAGCCAATTGCAAAGGAACTGTAGCCTACTGCTACAAGAAAAAATCAGTGTGCCAACTAAGTTGTGTCTAAGATGAATGGGTGGCCATTACCTGAGAGCGAACACTAGAAAAAAGAATTAACGTACATGCCATTCATTTGAATAACTTACCTCTTATGTGTAGGCCCTTGTGACCTGGGGCGTGGGTGGGTCCGATGAACTCCCCCCAGGAGATGCCCTCAGCAATGGGTCGTCCACTGTTCTGACTGAGGGCCATCTTTTTCAGCCTCTGTTGAGAGGTGGTGGTGGTGGACCGCCACCTGTTTGGCGGGCCTCAGCCTTTTTTCTGTTGGCTATAATGGAGGTCCAATTTAAATACATACAGAAAACACAACTTTGGAGACTTGTATGTATAAAAGGCATTTAGGTGTTGCTTTCATAGAGACAATATTAAATACTGGCAGTGTTGGGATTTCTCTTTTTTTTGCAGATTTCCCTAATTACTTAAATATATCCATCACATGTTGAATGTAGCCACTAAATGCTGTTTAATGAGGGCAGGCTAAACAACATCACAATTGCTTGTACTTTATTATACCTTACCTGTTTGAACTACATTTTTATATTTCATCTTTAGCTGCTGCCAAGTCCGTTTGGTGCCTGTTGGGTTGCACCTGTGCTCACAGACACACATATGGAATATAATTGTTGAATAAGTGGAACATTCAAGACAAAACATTTCTTTTTTTTCTCAAATTAATACTGACGCATTGACTCGGTCAGCAATTTCCTGCCACGCAAGATCCCGCGCTTTTGCTGCTGCCACAGTATTGCTTCTTTTTAAAAATATATGCTCACTTTCTGCATACGCAGTCATTAATATTTCCAACTCCACTGGGGAGAAGTAGGAGGATCGAGGCTGTTTACCACTTGTTGCCATGGTGAATCATGTTATGCGGGCAGCGGGCACGGGCGGCGGGCGCGTTCACGTATTTTGCGGCGCGTCAAATGCTGCTCGAGTTGAAATATTTCAACTTTTCGGCAGCAAACGCGTGATGACAGCCAATCAGCGTTCAACAGCGTTGCCACTGAGTCGTTGCCACTGAGTGACATGCCGTAACAGCCAATCAGTAATTGTCGTACTGAGTGAATGAATAGTGAATAGTATTAAAATGAAATGAATTAGTAGTAGTAGTAGAGACTACTAGTACTATTAGTAGACTACTAGTACTATTACTAGTAGTAAGTATTTACTAGACTACTAGTACTATTACTAGTAGGTAGTCGTAGTGTATATATATATAGGTAGTAGGCCTACTGCGTGTCAGTAATAATCTCTGTACGGCTCCGAATGGTCTCATGAACCCATAACACAACGAAGAGCATTCCGACGTCTCTCCCTCTTCCACAACAGGTTAAAGAGATATGATGCTCGTAATGTCGGCCATGGTTGTGAATGAATTCAGAAGCACCACGGGAAAAACTTGCCGTGCCGCGAAACTTCACTCGCTGCAAAACTGCGGCCAAAACCTTTGCCGCGCCGCAAAACTTGATTTGCGGCGCCGCAAAACTTCGGCGGCAACGCGTTCGGGCAGCAAATGCATCTTTTGGTGTGAACGCAGCATAATTCATTCATTTATACTATTCACTATTCATTCACTCAGTACGACCATTACTGATTGGCTGTTACGGCATGTCACTCAGTGGCAACGACTCAGTGGCAACGCTGTTGAACGCTGATTGGCTGTCATCACGCGTTTTCTGCCGAAAAGTTGAAATATTTCAACTCGAGCAGCATTTGACGCGCCGCAAAATACGTGAACGCGCGCCGCCGCGCCCGTGCCGCTGCTGCGGCACGGGCATGCCGCCGCTGCAAATCAGATTTTGACGCGCGCCGCAAATCAAATTTTTGCTGCCGGTTTTCTCCGGCAGCAAATGCTGCGGGCAGCAAAGCCAGGCAACGCGTCTTCTACTATATCACTTTGAATGGGATCGTGACGCGCGTCAACTTTTTGCATCTTTTGGTGTGAACGCAGCATTAGAGTTTGACAGCTCAGAGTTGCTCAACCTAGAGTTAAGGTTTTAACTCAGAGTTTGTTGAACCTGCTTTGTGAAACGGGCCCCCGGTCTCCGAAAAACGGCCATTATCATGCGTTCCCCCATCTTTTTGGCTGTCCGTAAATAAATTCATGTCCGTACGTAAAGCACTAGCGACCTCTTCCGTAAATTTACGGAAGTACGGATACGAAAAACATACGTATGTGGATACGAGGCGTAAGTAAGGTATAGACACAATTGACCCTTCGCTAAGCCCCTCCCCTAAACAGCCACTGACCAATCCTACGTTAGCAACCGTGTGTAGCAACCGAGAGGTTTGTCAAGCTTTCAGCAGATGCTAATATGCCGAAGCGGTGCTCATACGGGACTTGTAAATCCGACACCCGAGACACTCAAAGTGTCGAAGGTGGTGTCCAATTTTTCCCCTTCTCCAAGCCCAAGACCAAGAAGAGAGGTTGCAACACGTGGATAAAGCAGTGTGGAAGACCACATTCACACAGCTGAATCACGGAAAGATTAATAAAAGAAACGTATGTTATAAGAGCGCCATCATCTGTATTATCATAGTAACAAAAAAGTGAGACTCACAACCAATCAAACCTAAATAATATCCTTAATGTAAGTTTACCTGCTCCCTGTGTAGTGGCAATCAATAGGTCTCCGTTTGCGGTCACGTCTGGCTTTTGCGACCACTACGGATGATCTGGGCACAGCTTTTATTTTATTACTCCTCGGTTTATTATGCCATTGTTGTGGCACACTTGTGCAGGACTTCGTTGGGCTTTCTTGCTGTCTGTTTATGAGCTCCAGGGTAGAAGTGTCAAGACGTGGGGTGCCTGACGCTTGCATTGTGACCTACGAGCTTTTCCCTCTATCTTAATGTCATTATTTTGACTCCGCCAGCAGACGATATTGTGGATATATCCCTCAAATGCATACTGCAGACCCTTCTGGAGGCTTCTCTCTGATATATCAGAACCGTTTTTCCAAAAATGTGTGGTGATTTCCTTTGGAAATTGTGTTGACGGCATCATTGAAAACGCCATATTTCTTTTGCTAGGAGCGAAAGCTTGACATAGCAACAGTAACTAAGGGGGGCGGGGCTTAGCGAAGGGTCACACAAACTTAGGTGAAGGCTTTTATTTTGAAAACGTTGCGAGATACCACACAAACGCTGTTTAGAGAGGTGTGGAGTACATGCGCACGAAGATTTGTGGCTGGCTTAACTGCGGTCCGCGGATGAACGAATGGGATGGCTACTGTGACGTCAGACGTCCACTTCCGTGTCCAATCGCTAAACCGTGTCCATTCGCTAACAACGATGGCTACAGCAGCACAGGAACCGGTCACGTTCTATACAGTGACGGCATACTTTACCGACATCCCAAAGTCTGTCCAAAAGGGTCTTAACTCTTACAATTCGAATCGGGTAGTATCAGTACTAATGTCAGGTGGAAGTCTGACAGGGAAAGTCCAGGCGTCAATGAAAAAAAAAAGCTACGATGTTGAGGTGAGAAAGTAAGGGTGTTGATAGCTAATGTCAACACAGGGCTGTCTTTTAGCCGTGTTGGGGTTTGGTGAGGGTTATCTAGATTAGTTGTTTTCAGCGTAATAGCATAACATACAACTTTAAAACATAGCTAGACAGGTTAGTGAATTTCGCATTGGAAGCTAGCGATAGCTATCTAATGTAAACACAGGGTGTGCGTTGCTGATAGTCCTTTAGCTGTCTAGCTGTCTTAGGGTTTGATGAGGGTTAGCTAGTTGAGTTGTTTTCACTCAGGTACACGTTGAGGGACAGGAGGTGAAGGCAAGTACCTGCTCTTGTGCTATCGGGAGGGCCAAGTGTCACCATGTAGCAGCCCTGCTGATTTGGGCTGAAAAGAACCTAACCCGCACGGATGTCGAGTGTGTGTGGAAGAGGGCCCCAGCACCAAAAACAGATGAGGTCACAGCGAAGAGGGTGTCTGTGATTGCACCTTCCACATCTCAAGGTCAGGTTTTCTTTGAATACTAAAAGCTACGCCCTGTCTGGCTTTAGTGTTATAAATGAATGGTGATGCTACTGACAGCAGGTATGTGAGATAGGAGATGGTTTCAAGTGAGAACACTATAATCTATTATTTCAGCGGGAATTAAACGACCTGTCACCCAGGAGGACAGAGAATGGACACTGAACTCCTTGGCACAGCTGGGCCGTTTTACAGGTCTTGGTTGGATTCTGGCACCAGAAACACCTCAGGTTTGACTTCTGTCCTTTTTGAATGTATTTTGTTTGTACTGTGTTGCCAAACAGCATATGTGGTCCATGACTTACTGAACATCATTAACCAACATTTTCTGTCTAATTTCATGATATTGTCTGTTTTACTTAGACCGTCCCTATCAAGACCTTTGATGGGGTAGTGACCAGCTCAGGTTATGGCCATGCAGAGGACAAAGCTCTGTATGTGCTTTCATCGCTTGCTGTCAGCCCACAAGAGAAAGAAGCCATTGAGAGAGCCACAGTTGGGCAAACTAAGAATGCCTTATGGTGATACATACAAAGATAGTCTCTATTGATTTCAGGTGTACGGTATTGACTAGCTTTCTCTCCATTAGTGCTGGAAACATCCCTGTGTGCTACATGGTCAAAATGCACCTGTGTTGCAAGTGGCATGAGGTTAACTGTTATGGTTTTCTTTTAACAGGATGGCATATCGCCACAAAAGAATCACAGCCAGCAACTTCGGTTTGGTGTTGGCAGCATTGAAGCGGAACTCTTACCCACCTTCCTTATTCAAAACCCTGCTTGGCCAATACAACCTCAAACAAGGATCTCATGTAAGTGGTGGGCACTAAGTGTTTTGAATTGAAGCATACTTCCATATTATACATATAATTGTATGCATTTGAAAATACATGAATATATAAATTAATATTAATAATAATACTATGTCAATGTTATGCCTAGAGTATAGGAATGCATACTACGTCCAGTCAAATTTTGTAGGATGCAAAGCCACCACTTTTGTGTCATTTAGAATGCGATACGGAATGCAGGGATAGTCTTCACGATTACACCTTTTTCCTTCCCTGCCCCCAGGCTTGTGATTGGGGAATCCTCCATGAGCCAAAGGCAAAGCAGGATGTGACCATCCAGGAGAGGGGAGTGTTCCTTTCTGACAGCGGCCTGCTCGGTGGCTCTCCAGATGGGACGGTGGCTGATGACTTCATCATTGAGGTGAAATGTCCCTATTCAGCCAGAACCAAGACCAACCTGCAGGCAGCGGAGAGGAAGGACTTTTTTCTAGAACTGGATGAAGTCACTGGCTTACTGAAGCTCAAGCAAACACACAACCACTGGCATCAGATTCAGGGCAATCTGCACCTGACAGGAGCCAACAATTGTCATCTTGTGGTGTGGACTCCTCTTGACCTTGTTATCCTGCTCATCCCTAAAGACCCAGCATGGGCTAGCAACATTAACATTCTGGAAACATTTTATAAGGATTGTTTCCTTCCTCGCATACTTCTGCATTCATGACCTGTTCTAGTGAAGGATTTCTTTTTTCTGCAGCTTGCCGGGCCACCAAGGTATCTATCCTTTGGTTTTGTTGTACATTCTCATCACACAGTACATAACACACTACACATAGTCAGATGCCATTTACACTGATACGCCTAGTCTCCTAGTCTCTTTAAAAGGTCCCATGACATGTCATCAGGTGTGGTGTGATTAGCCGTTACAAGCTGTTTTGGAAATCTGCCCCTTATGACATCACAGGTGGGCGTGTCCACCTAGATGTATGACGGATAGATGAGCAACGTTTGCTGCAGTCTACTGTGTTGGCTGGTAGACTGATCTATCCAGCACACATCTAGGTGGACACGCCCACATGTGATGTCATAAGGGGCAGATTTCCAAAACAGCTTGTAAGCTATTCACACAACACCTGGTGCCGTGATGGGACCTTTTAAGGGTAAGGCCTCATTCATGTTCACTATTCATTCACTATATTATTGTTTTGTTACATTGTTTGTGTTAACAATAAACTGACTGGGAGTGGGAGCAACTGTGTGAAGACTCAAATTTGTCTGCTAGTTCAGCTTGTTTTGCACCTAGCCTGTCAAAGTGTATGTCCAAGTAGTTCCCAACTGATGGTGGCTTAAACTGAATGATTTTGATGTGACAGACATGAGATAGACACGAGTAAAACAATGACATTTATTCATGCAATTTCTTGAAGAATGGGCTTCTGTAAATTCACAAGACTAACACATACTTTTAGGATCTTGTTGGCATGCTTCTTATGCTGGTACGGGATGTACGTCAAAATGCCAAATGTTTTCAGACGTTGTATGGAACGCTCTACATGAATCCTTGCACAGGCAACGAGTCTGTTGTGGTTTACTTCCTCCACTGTGAACTGTCCATTGACAAGGAACGTTGGGATGTTCAGTGACACTCCCTCAGGCAAAATGTCACGAATAGTGAATCCCTTATCTGCCATCACCATGTCACCTGGTTCTAGCTGTTGGAGTACTCCGCAGTCAGCTGTTATCGCCTTGTCCGAGGTACTTCCACCGTATAGGTCACTGGCGAAGGTTATAACTCCATTGGGAGCCACACCGATAGAGCTTTAAGTGTGGTGCGTCCTTTGTAATGACTGTACAGATGACTCTGGGTGTCCAGTCTTTCTGTATTGGAGACGGCCACTTCAGTGCAGTCAAGCACAATCCGACAGTCGGGGAATGGCTGGAAGCAATCTGGGAGGGATGTTTGGTTCTTGAATCTCGAGGGGATGTTGTTTTCCATCATGCCAACATACAAAATGTCATACAGTGCACTGCTGATTGTGGTGAAGATGTTGGTGACTGTGGCACGGCAGCAATTAAATCTTGTTGCAAGGTCTAGGATGCCACAATTCAGTCTGAGCTTCATCAAAGTCAGGAGTAGCTGATCGATAAGGGGCATAATTTGGACATTCCAATTAAAGTGGTACTGGAGATCAAATTTGGAGAGAAGGGCTTCCAAAAAGAAGACAGTGGCAGCATCTGTCAAGCCAGTGTAGTATTTAACTTTGTCAGGGTGTGAGGAGATTTGACTGAATGAAAATGTTTGTTTTTGTTTCTCCAATTCTCGTTTCAGTTGGTCATTTTCTTTTCTGAGCAGATCATTCTCAATTTCAAGCACAACACTTGAAGTACCAGGGGTCTGTGGAGCAATGCCAAGGTGGTTTGGGCCTGGTCCAGCTGTTCCTTCATCCTCCACGTCCACAGGACCATTCTTCTTTTTTTACGTTTGGTGGGGATGTGGTCGGGGAAAGCCTTTCCGTCATTCCATGCAAACCGTGTTGGCCCAGCTGCTTTGCCATCAGGAAAATGCCACCCACAGACCCTGGAGTTGTAGTTCGGGGTGAACTTGTCACGCCTGCAAAAAAAAGAGAAGAAAATAAACTAACTAAGTCAATTAACATATTACGGTAACACTTTATAATAAAGTTCCATAATAAATAGCAAACTAGTCATCACCTAACCCTTTGTTAATATTTGTTAATTGTTACTAAAATATATATTTTAGTAACAAATAAAATATAATGGACTACATTATCACAGTGAGGCTATACATTATGTAGAACATAGTTTCAGATTTTTGAAACCGTTACCCTATTTGTGAAAATGCAATGCTGCTGGTTGGACCCTAAACAAGCATTCAAACAAATGAGCCTGTATTGCATTTTCACAAATAGGGTAAAGGTTTCACAAATCTGAAACTATGTTTTACATAATGTATAGCCTCACTGTGATAATTTAGTCCAGATTTGAAGAGTCTAGGTGTAGTGGTTTTCAATCAGGACCGATTTAAGGACCAGCAACTGCCGAATCGGATGCCAACTTCAGCGTAGCTAGGTCAACTAGAGTAAAAGTCAGTCTCACTTCGAAGTCTAATGATTTCCTATGCAGCACAGACACTGGCTGTCTTCCTTAGCATATGTAACATTACTGGTAGCAGTTCAAGAACGATAACGATAACCTTTGAAAGCATTTTTGAAGTGCTGACAAACAAACAAGCTAGCACTACTCGCGCTGCAAGTAGTACCTAGCTCATAACGTTAGTAACCACTAGCCTGTTATTATTGTTCATCATTTGAGATCCAACTTACCGTATCAACTTCAGCCATCTCTTCTTCTCTTTTTCATCGAGGGGAAATCGGTAAAAAGAGATTGTTTTGTTGACGTCGTTGCGGTTATTGCAACACGGGACACAGCACTGCACCATATTACTGTTAGAATGTTAGCGAGTGGACACGAGTGGACACGGAAGTGACGTTTTTGGATATGATGACGTAGTGACTAGCCATCCGTATTCTGTATGGCATCATATCGCCCGCTTATCATCAGAACACATCCATTTATTTCTTTACCATGAAAATAATTAACTTAAAATTAAGTATTAAGTATTTAATTTCAACAATGACTTAGACAATATAATGTAGGCTGTATGTGTATTATATATATGATAATATTGTTATGTTAAGAACAAAAAACGTCCCTTCTTTAAGGGTAGTTGACGTCACTTCCGGGATTGGATCAGTTGGTTTGTTATCAACAAGATAATTCCAAGTGGAAATCAAAGG
>OLKM01003348.1:0-16826 GCA_900291075.1 Melanogrammus aeglefinus | reverse complement strand
AATTGTTTACTTTTATTTGTAATTGTATTTAATTGTTAATTCGAAACAATAAAAAAAAATTGCCCCGAAACGGGGATCGCGTCAAATGACAAATGTCATCTGACGCGGGCAATGCATGTTGTCATTTGACGCGACTCGCACGTTTTGCGGGAATTTTTTTTTTATTGTTCGGATTAAAAATTAAATACAATACAAATATAAAGTAAAACAATTGTTATCGCTATTCTATGTTATTTCGTCGTTTGGAAACATGGTTTTCTGCCATCGCGTCGTCTGTTGCCGGGCTAGGTGTCAGGAGTAAACAGATGACGTAGGCCGGTACAAATTTTCGCCCCGGTACAATTTTAACGTGACAGCGGCAATGGAGCTGCGTAAATTGTGTTGTTTTTTTGTCGTAAACCAAGTTAGCGTTTCCCCCCCCCCCCCCCCCGCCCTAAACCGCGCTGCTTGGTTAGGAAATATAGATATTCCATGAAAACTATCTGCCGCGTCAACGGGGCTAAAACAAGTGGTCCTTTGACATCTACGTTTCGAGGCAATTGACGGTGGCCATAACATGACCATATTGACTATGTTTCAGGGTAGTATGCTGTTCGATTTTGGAGGCGCTTTATCAATAAATGGACAGCTATAAGATTTGCTCGCTACAGCAAATCATGCCTTCCCGATTGAAGTTTTCTGACAAATTACATGTTATTTAGCATCTACATTAGCAGCTGAGTCCAATGAGGTCAGACTCGACCTTGTGCCACACCCGAGATCATGTCCTTTCGACCCATAGGTGTACCCATGTTAAAATACAGGGGCCGTGTAGTGTAGGGGCCGTGTAGGGCCGTGGAGTGTCAGCTGGGTCATTGGACTCAGCTAATGTGTAGATGGCTAAAAACATGTCATTTGTCACAAACTTTATCGGGGAAGACAAATCAATAGCCTGGTCATTATTGATTCAAGGCTCAATTCGACAGGCTAATTACTACAACATGTTTGAATGTGTTCACTGTGTGGCACCATTCGCAATCGCGCACTGTGTCAACGTAGATTTGAAAGGACATCTTGTCTGCCCTCATTAACGCCACCAGCCCTACAAGAAATTACTCAGAAGTGCTACCATCTGTTGCACGCTCACCCAGCCGGCTCGATTGCAAAGATTTGGCCTGACAGTCCTACAGCCTACACCCCTATGCCATCCACATGCATACGAGAACAGCTTCTCTTAATAATGACAAAAAGTTATGAAAGAGGAAATTGCACATAACTTTTTGTTATCCTCATAAGCGCGTGGTGCCCGGTTCCTTTGACCTTTTGACGCACCAAAAAAGTTTTTGAGAATAGGAAGGTCCTTACGCCTGAATGTTGGAATACCTTATTCTAGGGCCTAACTGGGACCCCCGTACCGAACTTGGACGCGGCCGGAACCGCGAGGGCAGGAAGGGGCCCTTCCTGCCCAAACTTGGCCCCGAGGCAAGGCCCCTTTCCTGCCTCGGGGTCCCGACGGGCAAGTTCGGTGCGGGAGTCCAGTTAAGGCCCTAGAATAAGGTATTTCAAATTTCAGGGCGGTAGGACCTTCTATCTCGCAAAAACTGTTTTTTCACCCATTCTGAAGAGCCATTAGGTCCTTGCAGGCAACACTTAATGAGGGCCCTTTGTCCAAAATGACAGGTCCATTTGGGAAAACTTTTTTTCTCTAATGCTAGAACTCCAAATCTGATATGTCGTTCTCGGGGAAACCCCGGGAAATGTGTGTAAACATTTTAAGCATCCAAGCTATCTCTAAATGGCGGAAAAGGGGCGTGACCTCCAAACAGTAACAGTAAATGTACATAAGACAGAGGTAGTTTCTAGTCCCCATTTTTTTGTGGGATGGAGGTGTAACATTTGTGGCTTAAGGTGTGTAAGACACAGCTGGCCTGTGGATAAGTTTTTGTATCAGTCGGGGTCAAGAGGTCAAAAGGAACGCGGCACCGAACGCCGTTATAGATAACAAAGAGTAATGTCATTTCTCTCAATACTTTTTGTCATTATTAAAGAGAAAGCCTGATTCCTCAGATATGCATGTTGGATGGCTAGTAGTAGGTCTGGGTAGAACTTCAGGCCAAAAAATCTTGCAAAGCGAGTCCGCTGGGGTGAGGTGCAACGAGATGGAGCACTTGCTGATTATTTCTTGTAGGCTGGTGGCGTAAAGAGGCAAACAAGATGTCCTTCAACATCTACGCTTCCAGGCGAATGCAATGGGTGCACACAGGAACACATTCAAACATGTTGTAGTAATTAGCTGTCGAAATTGAGGCCTTAATCAATAATGAACCAGCTATTGATTGCTTGTCCGATACAAAGTTTGTGACAAATGACATGTTATTTAGCATCCTACCACATTGAGCTGAAGTCCAATGACACCAAGCATGACACTCCACGCCCTTTACACGGCCGCCTAACACTACAACGGCCCTGTATTTTAACATGGTACAGACCTATGTCTAGGACATGATCTGGTGTGGCCACAAGGTCGAGCTTGATCTCATTGGACTCAGCTGCTAATGTAGATGCTAATATAACATGTAATTTGTCAGAAAAACTCAATCGGGAAGCAAATCTATAGCTGGTCATTATTGATAAAGGCCTCCAAAATCCGACAGCTAATTACTACCCCTGAAAACAAGTTCAAATATGGTCATGTATGGCACCGTTGCAATTGCCCTCGAAAACGTAGATGTCAAAGGAACCTTGTTTTGCCCCGTTACGGGCAGATATTTTCATGAATATCTATATTCCTAACATGCTAGCGCGGTTAGGAATATACTATACGAAAAACAAACATTTCGGCGCTCATTGCCTTAACCAACGTTAGCGTACGGTTAGGAACGCTAACGTTTACGACTAAAGACTAGGTAACAATTGGGTATCGTTTTTTATAGACAGCTCCAAAGAACAGTTGCCGCCTGTGACCAGTCAGTAACCAACGAGTAAGCGTTTTGTGCCTGAGAGTTGACGAACAATTGTACGTGGACTAGTTGCGCTATAACCAACGTGGATTTGCGGATGACGTTGACGTTGACACAGAGCCCATTGAAAAGAAAAGGCCAAGGCATGTCACATGTTTAAAGCCGTTTTTGTATTTAATTTATAATTAATATTAAAATTATATATTATATATATACAATCTCATTTCGTTGTAATATTCTATCTATACAGTAGACCATAACTTCTTATTCAATTATCGTTATATCCACAAGATCTGTATCTGACCATTTGAACATTCCACTTCCTGGCCCACAACTCATTACTGTGAATGCCTCTCATAGCGTCTCTATGTGCAGCCCATCGGGTCCCCGCTAGCCAACTGAGATGAATGCTCATAGCGTCATATATATTGCCGTGGAGAGGATTACACTTGAAACCGAGTGGAAAACCCCATGCGTCGAAAAAAGAAGCGCACGGGTACCCTTTCGCGTCAGAAACCGAAGCCGGCTCATAGCGTCTCTATGCGCAGCCATCGGGTCCCCGTTAGCCAATGGGATGAATGCTCATAGCGTCTCTATGTGCAGCCATCGGGTCCCCCGTTAGCCAATGGGATGAATGCTCATAGCGTCTCTATGTGCAGCCATCGGTCCCCGTTAGCCAATGAGATGAATGCTCATAGCGTCATATATTGCCGTGGAGGGATTACATTGAAACGAGTGGAAAACCCCATGCGTCGAAAAAAGAAGCGCACGGGTACCCTTTCGCATCAGAAAATCGAAGCCGAAAGTCCACTGACCGTTCGTCAAAAATCGACGCTCTCGGAGTGAGAATGTGTTTGGCTATATTGGGGTCGTAGAGAAAGGGGGGTGATAGTGATCGAACAATTGCTAGTTTCCCCGGCCCTACATTAGTAGGGTGCTGTTCATGGCCCACTCCCACCTGCTAGGGGCCCATTTAGGAATGGATAAAACCAGGGATAGGGTTCTAGATAGGTTCTACTGGCCCGGGATGAAAGGAGACTTGGTCCGATATTGTCAGTCCTGCCCCGAATAGCAACGTACGGCCCCGAGACCCTCGGTACGAAACCCCCTGATCCTCATGCCGATCATTGAAGTCCCGTTTGACCGTATAGCTCTGGATATTGTCGGCCCACTCCCGAAGACCAGCAGGGGACATAGATATATTTCTAGTCATCATGGATTTACGCCACCAGATACCCGATGCCCCTCCCGCGCCGCCACCACCCAAGGCGGTAATGCCTGCTGTTCAGTTAGTAGTGGGGATAGCCAAGGAAGTGCTTAACCGACCAAGGGGGTCCTGCTTCATGTCCCCAGTCATGAAAGAACTGATCAGTCTCCTCCAGGTGACCCAGCTCCGGACCTCAGTGTACCACCCCCAGACTGACGGCTGGTAAAACGCTTCACTAAAACGTTAAAACAAATGATGAAGAAGGTCATAGACGCGGATGGGAAGAACTGGGACCAGCTCCTGCCCCACGTACTCTTCGCCATCTGCGAAGTACCCCAAGCCTCGACAGGTTTTTCTCCCTTCGAGCTGTTGAAAGAAGACTCAGGGGGCTTCTTGACCTCGCTAAGGAGGCTTGGGAGTCGACCATCCCCCCATCTCACACTGGTCGACCATGTGGAGCAGGTGAGGGACCGCATGGCCCAGTTCTGGCCCTTCGTCCGGGACCACCTTTGGCAGGCCCATCAGGCCCAGTCCCGGGTCTACAACCGGGGGCCCAGCTTCGCCACTCTGGCTAGCCCCTTGAACGATCTGACCCGGAAGGTCTTGCCGGACCGGGTAAAGTGGACGGAGGCAGCAGAGGGAGCCTTCGCAACCCTCAGAAGGGCCCTCTGCTCCGAGCCCATCCTAATAAAACCTGACTTCTTTCAACCCTTTATTGTCCACACTGACGCATCCGAGGTGGGGCTGGGAGCGGTACTCTCCCAGGTTCGGGCGAGAGAAGAACACCCGGTGACATACATCAACCAGAAGCTCCTACCCAACGAGAGGAACTACTCCACCGTGGAGAAGGAGGCCCTGGCCATCAAATGGGCCCTAGACAAGCTGAGATATTACCTCCTGGGCGGGGAGTTCACCGACTACGCACCACTGAAGTGGAGAACCGAACATTGACCCCCTTTCTCCCTGGCTCACGGAGTCAGTGTACTCTTTTCGTTTTCCCCACATGGGATCCTTTGAGTTACCTTGAATAAATGCCCTCCCGGGCTTTGAACCAGCCGTGAAGTGTGGTGATTTCCTGTATAACCGAGACATTCCTGGGCCCGGGTTGCCACAATAAATTCCCATATATAATATTATTATTATTATATTATATTTAGTCCTGTCAGTTTAACGTGTTATTAACGGAATTAACGCAAACCAATTTTAACTGCGTTAATTTTTTGTGATTAGCGCTCTTTGGCTTGCCAAAGGTTAAAACACAAAACCGGATCGAACTACACCAGAAACAAAACAACAAACACGCCGCTCAAACTTGTTAGGGCAAGCAAGGAGCAGGTGAAAAACTCCTTAAAAGTGTGTGTGTTTGTGTGTCACTCTGTTCGAGCCTGCACGAGAGTTCAATGTTGTCATTAGCTGTTACGTCTTTCTGTCCAATCGCAGTTTAAGGCCCACCTGGGCTGTACCACTTCGGGAGGGGCCGCTCTGTTACTCCCCTCTAGACAAAATCGAATTGGTTGCGACGTTGACATGTGTTGCATCTGTTTGAGTAAGTGTGAGGTTGCGGTTGCACAGTTCAGGCTGCCCGACGGCGCTGCAAGGAACTTTTATAAACTCAATATTGTTATCCCGTAGTAATCAGCCCGACGGCCCCAAAACGTTAACGGCCCACCGAGAATTCTCCCGATAACCACTCCGACATGTGTGTGTGTGGGGGGGGAGGGGCGTTATTTCGATAGCCTGGTAATGTGTAATAGGCCGTGGTGCGTGCGTGCTTTGGGGGTGGGGGGGGGGGGGGGGGGGGGGGGGGGGGCGGTAGGGGGGCGTTATTCGATAGCCTGGTAATGTGTATAGGCCTACGTATGGTAGGAGTATTCATACTGGTTTCAATTTAATAGTATTCCCAATCTTTTCAAGTTCAGTGAGGGCCTTTTCTCATGTCCGTTCTAACTGCGTACTCGGTACGACTTCACCTCAAATTCCCTTAACCCGTCCCAATGTGAACACAGGCCGTACCATACCACCCTGTAACTAGAACGGAACGCAAGACCTACTCCAGAGGTCGTATCGTGGTACGAGAACGAGTTTAGCACGGGCATGGGAACGCAAACGTAAACAATGGGCCGTTCTTCCTCGAGGAGGAAGTGACACGGCTGCCAACGGAAGCTACGTAATAGCAACGCGACCATAGAGTGTCAAAAATGACACTCTAGTGACAAGTGACATTCGAAGTGCGTGGACTGGGAAGAAGAATGAACAACCCGAGAGGATCAACGTGGAGCGATGAGGAAGTGGCGGTTTTGCTCGATTTATGGGCAGAGGACAGCATTCAGAGGCAGCTGAATTCCACCCATCGGAACGCCGACGTGTTTGCCAAGATCAGCAGGCAGATGTTGGACCGTGGCTTCCAGAGAAGCATTGAGCAGTGCCGCGACAAAAACGAAAAAAATCAGGGCTGCAGTATCTCCGAGTTCGCGACCGACTGGGAAGGGTCTGGTAGTCTCGGCGGACGAGAGAGAAAGTACTGGGTGGTACGACGTGGTGGATCGCACAATTGGCATGAAGCCATCCTCTTCAGCCGGTGGTTTTCGATTCCGACGCCTCAACCCCTTCACCGTCCACGTCGACCTCCGAAGGCAGCCATATGGACACCCCGAGTAGCGTGGACGTCCCAGCAAGTGATGTGGAGAACGTGCTTCCGTGTGGTAAGTCAATGATATGATGGTAGATTACAGTTGCTTGTTTAAAGTTTGCTCCCTGTCGTCTTACATAGACTACAGCAAGACGTGTCTATCTGTTATGGGACACAATCACCTTATCTCAGTCAATGTCGCATTATCATGCACAACTCGTCTGAAAACAATCTGTCTTGTTACCCGCTGAAATCTGTTGCTGACGATTTACCATTAGACTACATTAAACCCTTGCCAGGCTTATTTCAGTGAGGCCTGACCTTAGCTTTGTATGCATCTATAGAGGTCTGATTTTCTGAGTTAGGGCTAGTACTACTACTGCAGAGTTACAACCTCCAACTTTCTGTTGGAGTAACAGCCTAATTGAATGTGAATGATGAAGTTCATACATTGTCACGCTGCGTGTGCGTCCTTGTAATTTCTGTTTTTTTATCTATCTCTTAAATAGACCCAGAGGCGAGGCCCACATCAGGAAGAAACCCAGGCCGCAAAAGGAAGTCGCGACAGGACCTCACAGACGCCATCTGCGGGTTCCTCGAGACACAAAAGGACCAGTACAGCCAGTATTTGGAGATCGAGGAGAAGAGGGAACAGCGTGAGCGAGAGGAAGCACGCGCTGAGCGGGAGGCAGCACACGCTCGGTGGGAGGAAGGACGCATTGAGCGGGAGGCGCTGGCACGCCGGCGAGAAGAAGCGCAGGAGCGACAGCGAGCGACAGCGAGCGGATCAGCAGAGGGTCCAAGAGATGACTCCAACAGGCTGCTGCAGATGATCGCTTCAAAACTGTTTGGCACACCAGATCCCACTACCCACACACCAACCACACAACCATCACAGCACACATCACATCCATCACATCCATCAACATCCTTCCAGCACCAGCACTCCTCCCCTCCTCCGCATCCACCATTCCAGCACTCTTCCCCCCCTCCACACTTGTCATTCCAGCACTCTTCCCCCCCTCCACACTTGTCATTCCAGCACTCTTCCCCCCCTCCACACTTGTCATTCCATCACACTCAGCACTCACCTGCGCCACATCCCTCAAACCCGCATTCCCCACCTGCACAGATGGACACCCACCCAGGCACCTCTGGACAATATTATAATCTTTAATTCATTGACTGTTCATTGACAGCGCCTTATTAATCGCAATTCATGTTCAGAATTGGCCTAATCCTGTTCACGTGTGTGTGTGTGTGTGTGTGTGTTTGTATCCTTTTCTTTTTTTAGTTATTGGTGCATTTGTGTGTGCTTTAAGTAGACTACTTATATTAAACTTTTGGTAATTTGCACAACTGTCTCTGTCTGTCAGTTCTTGGAAAGGGCCTAGGGTAAAAAGGGTGAAAGGTTTGCTTTGAAAAGTATGAACCCCCCTGCACCATTGTACCTGCATGCCAGCTCTTCACACCTGTAAGCCCCTCCACCCTGAGAAGAGTTGAGTACGGTACTCAACTCTTCTCAGCCACGCCGGCACCCCCTTTGTTGCTTTTGTCCCTAATGTTGCACATTAACATATTTTCCTGCAGTGGCTTGGATGTATCAAATCTGTGTTCAAATAGTCGACATAGCCCCTGTGTTACTGTAAAACTGTTATTGTTTTAAGTGCAACAATTGTCATTACACTGCTGGTTAGCAACAAAGGCTCCGGTAAGGATGAGTGCTTAAAATGTTTATTCACACATGTACATTGTCAAAACACTGAACAAGGCTAGTATACACAAGTGTATGATAAAAGTGGGAAACATTAAGGCAATGCAAAAAAGGAGCACAGGGCATCTCTTGTTGTTGCACCTGCAACTGTATTCTCCTGCACAGAGTTCCAATCAGTGGTGTTACCATCCCCGCCAGAATCATCGTCATACTCCTCTTTGTGGACCTCACAGAAGTTATGCAAAACACAGCAAGCAGTGACTGTGGTGTTGATGTTGGAAACATGGCCATCATAGCGTTTCATTAAGCTCCTCCCACCTTCCTTTTAAGGCGCCCAAATGCCCTTTCCACAGTCATGCGGTGCTCGACTGAGACGATAGTTAAAGTGCTTTTGTTGCTGTGTTGCACCGGCTTCTGCATATGGTTTTATCAACCATGAAAGGAGTGGGTATGCTCCATCCCCCAGCATCACCACAGGCACATCCACACCCATGATGTGCTCCAGTAGAAATAGGAAATCAGCCAACTGTTTTCTTTGCAGTGCGTCAAATCGCCGTCTTCTTTCTCTACGCGCTCGAATTCTTGAGCGAGTAACTTTCTGCCTGTGTATGTATTCAGCATATTTGTTCCATAGTCTCTCGAGCAATTTGGTCGTCAACATCTTGGTTGTCCATGTCTTCGTCAACTTGGGTTTTGTGTCCTCAGCATCTTGGTTTCGTGCCTTTTGTTTATCAACGGAGAAACAACATTCTTCTTGCGTCCATCATTGTGAGAAGTGTGTTGTCTTTTCCGCCGTCGCTCGCATGGTCGCTTAATTTATGACGTAGGCTAGTATCCCTCACCTCCTTTTTCGTTGGTTCGTTCGTTAGTGACACGATTCTTTTGTTTACCGCCATCTGCTGTTTGGGTGCTGCCTGTATGGACCACATGTCTATGGTATGGACGAGTCAAGCACGACTGCAGGTACGGGCGATTTCAAGTCCATGTGAAAGCAAACCACTAATCCCTCCCTTTCGGCCATGTTACAAAAACAGAACGGAACGGAACGGGCCATACATGAGAAAGTGCCCTGATTGAAGCATAAAAGCCTGGGCTATTGAAATATTACGGTAGCCCTACTACTGTCATGCTCCTACCCGATGTCAAGTGGACCGGGTTGATTCACAGCGGGTCTCTCTTTAATGTAGCCTGAGTACCAGCCTCTGTAGTGACTGCTGGCTCCAAAAAAAATCGCTTGCTAACCACGGAGTCTGGCCCTGCGCGTATCCGTAACGTCTGTCTCATTATCACGTAATGAGGGGAATTCAAGCTGCGCGCACTGGGCGGGGCCCCATTTGATTGGATGACCTGAGAAACCGTCCAATGACGCGGCTCCATTTTCACACGCGAGGCAAGAGTTGATAAATCAAACCCTTGCCGAAGCCGGTTGGTAGCAGGGCCAAAACGTCTTCCCCGTTCACAAAGGCTTTTAGGGCATCTTTCTGTTCACATTTCAGCTCTGAAATCCCATCAACTTCAGCTAAACAGACGAAATAGCTTCGTCGATCTGGCGGGCTCGAGCGTTCACTTCCGCGTCAGCCATGTTGATGATAGAAAGCCTTGAAGCTTGGACTTGGGAGGGGCTTAGACGAATGGGGCCAATCAGCGAGCTCGTTCAAAATCGAAACGAATATCTGAATGACAGCCGTTACGGATACGCGCAGGGCCAGACTCCATGGTTAGCAAGTGATTTTTTATGAGCCAGCGGTCACTACGGAGGCTGTCCTTTATGTCCTTCTCAACACTCTCTGATCTCACTAAAAGGCTAGCAGCAAGAAATCATGGGATATTTAGAATAGAAAAAAATGTGTGATTAATCGCGAGTTAACTACAGCATTAATGCGATTAATCGCAATTAAATGTTTTAATCGCTTGACAGCACTAATTATTTTATATAGATATAGAGCTCCAGGAGTCCGCAGACGGCAACAATCCCTTCTCCTGCATGCTGTGGTTCAGTCTGACAGCTCATTGGTCAATGGGCAGCAGCTCATTTGCATTAATGCTATGGACACCAGAAACAGCGCATTCTGAAGCAACCTGGTCTCACAAGAATCTGTGAAATGACTACGGACGCTTAACTCAAAATCCGTGGGATCATTACGGAAACACGCCGATTTCCGTAATATGCGCACGGAATTTGCGCCAATGCAAGTTAATGACACTGATATTCCGTGGCACACACACACATATCCCCGTTTCAACGAGCGAGTCGACCACGGGCGCTTAACTCAAAATGAATTGGTTTGACATTCCGTTCTGTGGAAGACGAAAAAGGTGCAACCGTGCTCTGGGACACGATTCAATAGATTAACGGTTGTGCGCATGAGCACGAAATCACGTGACATATAGGTGATATATATATTTGACGGATCCCTGTGTGACCAGGTCGACTCGCTCGGTGAAACGGGAATCTGTGCGCATATTACGGAAATTGGCGTGTTTCCGTGATGATCCCACGGATTTTGAGTTAAACGTCCGTAGTCATGTCACGGATTCCTGTGAGACCAGGCTCTCTGAAGGGACTGAAACAGAGGGGAATAGCTATTTCCAGCAAACAGCTTGAAAACATGTTTTCTGGAACTCAAATACTATGTTTACTTGTTGTGAAAACGTCATAATATGTCTTCTTTAAACAAACCTCCTCTCACAAATCCGTTGGTTGCTATGGCAGAGGTGGACAGTCCGGTGATGGTGGTGACCAGCGTTGCCATGCAGATGATAGCGATAGTCAGCCCTGCAACACAATCACATTGTCACCAGATTGTAGGGGATATGTCTGTGACGTCACAATGCGGGAGGGAGCCTAAAGAGGCGGAGGTTGCGGATGACAACATACCGATGCCTGCTTGGCCAACGATCCAGGACATCCTGATGAACAGCATGACCCCCCAGATGTTGAGCATGCAGCGCACCTAAACACAGACATGCTTTTGATTTATGCACACAACCGCATGTCTATTGGTTGATCAAACAATCAGACAGATCTGTCAGCCATTCAACATTCAAATCCGATAATCAATGGGAACATTTGGGAATTATTTGCCAATCAATGTAGCAGTCAACCGAACATTCTGTCAGTCAGTCAAACTATTGAAACAAGAGGCCTCAGTTACCAGGACACCTTTGACCCAACCAAACTTGATAGTTCCTCCTTTGGCCTGCTTGGCTGCCAAGGCTGCTGCCTCCTCTGCTGCAGAGGGCTCCTCCCCATTGGCCAGACCGTCCTCAAAGGGCTCCTTTGGCCAATCACAGCACAGACATGGATGATGTTAACGACACAAAGGGAGTCTCATCACAGGATATTGTTTCTGATTGTTTCAGAATGGTGCCAGGTGATGGATAATACGTAAATAGGTTCATGGTAGCTCTATTAACTTTGACTGTATTTTAGTTAGGTGATTTTTGCCAATTATTATTTTCCCGCAAATCTGTGCTAAATCAATTGCATTGCATTATCTGAAGCATCAAGTATTATGACCAATGATTGTAACTATTGTATTCTACCTCAACTTTTAATAATGCATAGCCTACATGCATTTTTCCATTGCCGAATACTCCTTTTGTGTACATATTCAGTTTATCTATTGTGATTGTATTGTATTTGATCAAATGCTTTTTAATTGTTTAATAATGTCATGTATTTATTTTTTTTGTCCCGTGGGCTATTTCAAGGGGAGTATTTCCAATTAAAATTAGCATTCATCTTATCTCATCTAAACACATGGGTGGAATAATCCTACTCTTATGTTTGGGTTCACATTAAGATCCAACTTTCTAAAAACATGAAAAAATCATATTTCATAGAAGCCGACTCAACTTTTTAAAGGGTTTGTCCCTATACTGCTCAGTGGCCAGAAGCCTTGCATATACAATTGCCGCGTTACACCCCTATGCTTATTGTCAGAGAATTAATTAGGCCAATAATGGTGCTGCATATGTGGATGTGTGGCTCTGTAAAATAGGGATTCATTAATATATATTTTAAGCTACTATTAATAGTGTCTGTCACAGCAGATCCTGTGATATACCTCTGTCAACAGGATCTCTGTGAGTATACCTGGCCTCGGTGATATATACTGTCAGCCTCCCTCCCTCCCGCTCCCCCCCCCCACCGCCTTCCTAAGTTGAGATACGCGCCCTCGTCCCTTGGGGTTCATAGGAGCTGGAGGCCTCTCTATTTTTTTTTAACTCAAATGTTTCAGTGACTCTCTGTCAACCGGTACCGGTAGACTGTCCGTGTGCGGTGGCCACCGGAAAGCCCGGGTCACCCGCGCAGAATAAGTGCATTGTGTGGTCAACGGCACGTGTCAGGCCAGCCGCTGATGTCACAGTGGGGGCCTGTCCTGCGCAGTGGGTGGAGCGGAATGTGTGTCGTACTAATAACCCATGGCTGCTGCATTAATGACTACTGGAAGAGAAGGACTCTTAGGTCAATCCCAGTGTAACATTTAAAGTTTTAATCCAGGCTAATGTGAGATATGGAGGTCAGAGTGTGTGAGACAGGCATTTCTCCTGTCTTTAATTAAAAATATAGACTCATAATATTAATCATTGTACTCTATCACTTATACTAGATTAGCAGTGAACCTACCTTAAGCCTACTAATGAATATACCGTCATCAATAGGAGCCATAAGAAAAATAACAATCTGAAATCTTAATGGTTTTCACAGTTGTGAAAACCGAATGGTCACATCCCTCTTCAACATATTTAGGTTACTATTAATTTTAGTAATGATTGCAGCAATATTAGGTTTATAATCTAAAAGGGCCCTAATCTATCTTTAAATTCATATAATCACGTTTGGTATTAAATTGTGACTTACAAAAATGATTGAAACCTATTAATTGAATGAAATGTATGTAATAAAGTCTAGTAAGTAAGTTGTCCAATCAATGAAGTGTTCAAATGTGTTGTTTAAGCATGCCTCAAAATGAAGACAGGGCTGTTTAATTAAACAGAGTAAAAGTACTCAAGTAGGTGCCTACTTAGTAACTTAAGACCTGTTCAGTTGTTTCCGGCCTTTACCTTGTCCAGCTCATCGTGGACGAGATTCTGACAGCGATGGTCGGATCAGCCTCTCTCTCCAATGCCGCAGCGGTATTTCGATAGAAGTCAAATGTGGGCTACGGCGTCGATGGTGTTTGTGTGTCAAACGTCCGCATGTAGTAGGGTGTTGGTACTGCGATGCGAGTCCGAACGGTGCGTGTGTCCCGTTGGCCTGTGGAGTGGATGGCTGAACCGAGTCGCTCTTCACCGTGTCCCCGTTATTGGAGGACCGTCGGGTGGGGATCCGATGTCCATAGCGCTCCCAAGGCCTTCTGGGGTCCAGGAAACCCACCACCACTCTGGACCGGCCCTTTGGGGTCGATCGCGTCCGGGAGCTGGTGAACGACCCCCTGTGGCGGGCCTCGGCTTTCTCTGCCTCCCATGACAACGTCCACGCCGTGGAAGCGGCTCTACTCTTGGGGAGCCGCTGGCCGCAGAGCTGGGTGTTTCTGACCCCGGGGTTCCAGACATATCCAACGATGTTGACTTAACTGCGTGCGGAACCGAACCTCCAGAGTAGAAAATCACCTCTGAACCAGAGCCTGTGACGCACGAGATACACGACGACGTCCCATCAGCACCCCAACAGTAGCCTACAATACACTGCCACGTGGGGTGATAACAGCAGGGCTGTCAGGGGCCTGAAGGTGGTCTGTCTCCCTCTGGGTCTGAGTAGGCAGCATGGCTTCTGCCAAGCTTCGGGGCGTAACGGACAGCAAGCCGTCCTCTCTTCTTTGTCCTCCCCTTACTCCTACTCCTCCTACTGCTCTGATGTCTCGAGATGGAGGAGAAATGACAATCAGTCTTTTGAGACTGGGATGGGAGGCTGACCACTGTGGCCCTGGACCGGGACCCCCGGAGAGACCACCAGAGAGAACAACAGTTGGAGGGGGGGGAGAGAATGACTCAACGAAAAATAACCCCATTCAGGTTTTTTTCAATAAATGGACAAAGAAATACAAATGCATGTCAGTCATGTTTGCGCAAAAATGTTTTTACCTATTCTATACTCATCTTTATATCTTTATAGTTTTACTGTTTGAAATGGTTGGCGATGTAGGTGTACTGTTTAATATTTGTAAAAAAGTGGTCATAGCTGTCATGATTCTGTTCCATTTTGCATTTATTTTATAGAGGACTAATGCTGAAGGGGTCACGTTCAGAGGGAGAACCAGCCAAACTAGCCCCAACCTGAGCTATGAACTATTTTAAGCTTATCTATAGAACTAAACTGTAGCCGCCATGATTTGAAGAAACTCGAAAACAATTCAGAATGGAACCTAAAACCGCTGCTTAATAATTATATATTACTATACTACTATGCGGAACCCTGCTTCCTTCCAAGATCTCCATAAACGCGTCGTGTTCTAAACACTTCGTGAACGAGACAAACAAAGGCACTTGTCATCGTGGGCTCCGTGGCTGACTGAGGCATTCACACACACAAGGACCATTGTGTGTGTGTGTGTGTGTGTGTGTGTGTGTGTGTGCATTCACACACACAAGGACCATTGTGTGTGTGTGTGTGTGTGTGTGTGTGTGTGTGTGTGTGTGTGTGTGTGTGTGTGTGTGTGTGTGTGTGTGTGTGTTGTGTGTAAGTGAATGTGTTTTTTTGTGAGCACAAGGGGTGTATAGAGTCTTGAATCTAATTTCTGAGTTTGAAAACTTTGATATCTGGTCAAATATATGTAGCTCAAAATTATACACATATATACAGTTACATGTAGCCTACTCATATATTGGAACCCACATATTGACACCTGTCGTGGACATGATCAATATGAAGGTTAAGAGGCCCATTTGATATTACCAGACGTTGTTCCACAAGAGACTCTAAATCGACCTGGGGGCATTTAAAATCAGACTCGGGCATTGTACGGCCCCCGGGCCACATCTGGTTCCTCTGGCCGTTTCTAACCGGCCCGTGTGAGATCTGTGGGGAGTTCACATCAAAT
Source organism: Melanogrammus aeglefinus (assembly GCA_900291075.1). NCBI lineage: Eukaryota > Metazoa > Chordata > Actinopteri > Gadiformes > Gadidae > Melanogrammus > Melanogrammus aeglefinus. Next base: position 1,291 of record OLKM01003348.1, on the reverse strand, counting down.
GTAAATAAATGTGTATAAAAAAAAATATATTTATTATGAAGAGTGCAGAGTTTTTTAACCAAACATGGACTTTTAAGTATTTTTTCACTGAAGTCAAAGGTAAAGCCGTGTGCTTATTTTGTGGAGAACAGGTCGCTAACAGGATTATAATTTGAATCGCCGCTACAAAACTAAACACGCAGAGAAATACGGCAACTTGACTGATGCAGATCGGGCACGTACATCTGAAGCTTTGCTAGCTATACTGCAAAAGCAACAAGGCTGTTTTACCAAGTGTTGCACATCCAGGGATGCAGCAGCCAAGACCAGCTTTGTGATATCCCACCCAATCGCCACAAAAAAGTAAGCATTTTCTTAAGGCGGTAAGAGTGTTTGATGGACTCTGCTGCCGCTAATATGCCAGAAGAAGGATAGGTCATCCAAAAGGATCATCTCTTTCCTCTGGATGAATGTGAACAAACATTTTCAGTGATGAAGATTGAACAAATCAGGATGAAGATCTTCTCACTGATCATGGACCTTCAGCTGTTCGCTGCGCATATTCGCCCTCAAACCATTTCCCATTTAACTTTACCTTACTTCAGTGCACTTGTTACAAGCAAGCAAGGACTAGACATTCTCTCACTGGAAACAAGAAAAAAGAACTAAAAAACAGCTAATGGAATAGTCAAACTAAAAACAAAAAGATAAAATTTTGTATAACAGTGGATGTATTGTGTTCTGAAAAACAAAATGAGCAAAAATGCAACATTTTGTTTAAAATTGCTTTGAGTATTTTACTGTTCAAGATAGTGACATTTGTCTTTTTGGACTAGGTCTGCTTTTGTTTTTTTCATCTGAAGAAAAAAAGCTAATCTGTAATTACGCTTGCAAATGAAAGTAGTAGGCACTTATTAAAACTCTTCAATGCCGTTCTTTGAAAAAAAAATCATAGTCGGTAATCATATGCATTATACTCTTCACCAGTCAGGCTTATCAATCCTTACTACATTTTTATGCTTTTATTTAAGAATCAAATTAATGTGTCCACAACAGTCCCTGGTGGTCTCATGTGGCTTTGGGAAAATGAATTGCCCACCCCTGCTCTAAATGGAGCCTTGAGGTTACTCTTGTTTGTTCGCACTGGGTTTGTTGTGTTTTTGGTTAATGCTTTTGACAGGTGAATCACGAAATGGCCGCCGGTCACCCATAAAAGTTTCCCTAAGAGAAGCGGGAGCGCTGCTCCTCCTGAAACCGGCCAGTCCCGCCAGAGGGCCTAGCTGTAGGTCCTATCTCGTTTCAACGCTCAACA
>OLKM01003347.1:10000-38330 GCA_900291075.1 Melanogrammus aeglefinus | reverse complement strand
CACAATACACACACACACAACAACACTACACACACACAACACACACTACAGCACCACCACACACACACACACACACAGAATCCAGGCCAACATTGACACACGCACGCACTTACGCACGCACGCACACACATACACATTCACAGTTTGTTTTGAAGTCAAAAGGAGCAATATTATTGATTGTTATCCAAGAGCCCAATATTTCACATAGATAAACCCAATTGATTATCATTAGGTTTTAACATATTCATTGAGGATTAGGGTTAGGATGAGAGAGAGAGAGAGAGAGAGAGAGAGAGAGAGAGAGAGAGAGAGAGAGAGAGATGAGAGAGAGAGAGAGAGAGATGAGAGAGAGAGAGAGAGAGGAGAGAGAGAGAGAGAGAGAGAGAGAGAGAGAGAGAGAGAGAGAGAGAGAGAGAGAGAGAATATTAAGAACATACAAACAGAGAGTCTCTGCCAAGGAAAATTTGTGCTTCCAGATCAGAAAGAATATATATAATTTATTAATTTCATAATGTCGGACAGTAGCTTTCCGCTGCGATTGGCCAATGCTCTGGCAATTTTTTAATTTCTGCATAAACAACCTGAAACATTCACAACATAATTCCTCTTAAAACCACCTCTGATCTGTACCCTAAATTAATTCTAATAAGAGGAATTTCAAAATGTTTAAGAATGATGCGAACAGAGTTTCTCCGACCAAGGCCACTGTGCTGGGAATCAAGAGAGCCTAATGGTGTGAGGGACCATGTTAAGACACTAGATAAACACTAGACACTAGAGAAAAGCAAATAAATACTGACTGTTGAGAAGTTGGGTACTTAAGGCCCTTTCGTCATTTCAGCAGCTCAGCTCCGGGAGTACAATACTTTTCTCTGCCGAACTGCAGCCAAGCTCCCACCCCCGGAACTGCCGGACTGCCGCCGAAGAGAGTCAAGGCCAAAGTTCCTTTCCAGCAATTCTTCTCATCCATGGCCGAGAAAACCCCCACTACGAGTCTTTACTTGTTGTTGTGGAAGCACCAGAGAAGTCAGTCACAGTCTTTGTGATTCATAATATCAATCTAAGGTGTACTTAGGCCGTGATATCAATATTATAATAAATACCTATATATTATATAATATTATTACTATATATATTAATATGGATATAGAGCTCCAGGAGTCCACAAACCACCTTTAATAGGTTCATGCCGCAAACGGCAACAACCCCTTCTCCTCCATGCTGTGGTTCAGTCTGACAGCTCATTGGTCAATGGGCAGCAGCTCATTTGCATTAAAAGGTACAGACACCAGAAACAGCGCATTCTGAAGGGACTGAAACAGAGGGGAATAGCGGAAGGCAAGATTTCTTTTCCTAAAAGCTATTTCCATCAAACAGCTTCAAAAACATGTTTTCTGGAACTCATATACTATGTTTACTTGTTGGGAAAACTCCATGATATGTCTCCTTTAAGATGTAAAGAATATAATTCACTTTCATTTAGCAGATGCTTTCATCTAAAGGGACGTGCATGGAGTTTGTTGTTTGCCTCGTAAGTGGTTAAGCCTTCTTTTGTCGGATGTCTGAAGTTTAAACCGTGGACTTTGTGCTTCCAATTCCACCACCGTCTGGCTGGGAGTCAAAACCACATCAAGATTTGCAGGTCCAATATAATCTTTATTATTTTTTATTTTTTCTCTCCTTTCAAACAATGAAATAATTAAAACAATCAATCAACCAAGGATTGGCTAATTAAAAAATAACAATTCAGAGAGCGCCGGACATCCATTTCCCTGCAGCGCTTCAAACGGGCCGACTATTCGTCTTAATTACTGTCCACACAACAACACTTCACTGAAAGGTAGGGGGTCTTAACTAGATGGTAATTTCTTTTTTTTTCCAGCCTTTTATGTTCTACTTGAGGCAGTTTTATTCAGCTCCCGGAGTATCAACTGGAGACTTTGGTTTAGATATTAAAGCAGGCATCACCTAAAATGACCATGCATCACGTCAAAATGATTGATTAAAAAACTTGGGTTGGGAATATTTCTGTCAATAAAAATAAATCAAGGGAACTAATACTTTGAAATCTGTGATCTGATTTAACCCCTTAAAAGCAAAAACTTGCTGCGGTGAAAATAGGATTTCTCACAATACAATTACTGTCTTTCCTTACTCTGCCAAAGGGGGAGAGGGGAGGGAGACCGGATAATAGCATAATTAAGACCGGAGAACAGATGCAGAATCTTACCTAAAGACCCCCACCTCCTCCGTCACCCGCTGCCCACAAAGCCAACAAAGCCTCCGTCTCTCCCAATCCTCATTGGACTTTATTATACCCGAGACGCCATTTATTTAATGGACGTGACGGAGAGAACAAGCAACCTGCCTGGAGGGTGAGAGATTTCACAGCAACGACTCCTACTGCTTCATTGGCTCAACCCCAGTAGTGATGGGGGATAAAGGAAGTTGAAAAATAGGTCATTGAAGATTTACTCTGTTCTCTGGAAAAGAAATTGACTTACTAGATCTCCTATAGCATGCATTTCAATTCAAACTAGGAAGAGATTGACAAATGACAATTTTTCATGAAAGAAATAACACAAAATGAACTGTGAACTGGTCAAAATTTCACAGCATTGTGTCATGATGAAGAAAGAAAGACGTTGCGAACGACTGTTTACCGGAGAAAGAGAGCGTATTTCTTTGCTTAATTCCTATATAGGAGTGCAGCTGTGAACTCATGTATTGTAATTTATTCTATGATGTGTACTTTTAGGGTTATGGTTATGATAAGACTTATCTTTTGGCGTTCACCACGAATGACTCTTCAAAGCAGTGCCAACATTTAAATATTTGGTAACCCTTCTTTTTACAGTCCCCTAATTACTAGGTATTTACCTACTAAATATATGGTAAATCATAGATGTTATTGAGTAATTACCACTGGTATTAAGGTAAATACAGAGGAACTACAGCTGAAGAACTAAGAAAAACCTCCACTATTACCCATCACCTCAACCAAGTACCGTGTAGAACAGTTTTAGGATGGTAATAACTCCTAGGAAATTATGTACTTCCTAGGAAAGTAGGCAACCAATTCTTAGAAACAACTCTTCTATTACCCATATCTAGAAATTAACATAGTACTTTCCAATAAATGACTATTTCTTATTTAGTTATTGTTTATAGCTACACCCATTTATAAAAGGTTTATTCGATTTACTTCAGAAACTACTGTATTGTTTTTATTTATGTTGAAAAATTACAGCAAAACTTACCTGGGAACAACCTCTGCAGGAACAGTTTTCCTTTAGTGTCATGGTACATTATATTAAATAATGGGTACGAAGCCTTGTTTGTTTCCATGGTATAACCATGTTCTTACCATCACCTTTGTAATAGATAATTCCATTGTCTATGCAGTTAACTGGAACTCGTACCATATACGTTTCTGCAACGTTAAGTAAAACATGAAAATGTACCCAGTAAGTAAGCTGAAACTTTACAGTAAAAGGAAGCCTTGTTTGTTTCCATGGTATTTCCGGGCTCTTACCATATCATTTGTAACTGGTTATTCCCTTTTTACATGTAATCAACACAAACTTGTACCATATATGTTCTGCAACGTCGTTCACCAGGCCAGGCCTTCCTGTTCAGCCTCAGTTTAACTTCACATAGAACAGAGAGCTCCTGAAATACTGACTGCCTTGGGTTCCACTGCCATCCCTTCTGATCATGTCAAAATAATGACAACGTAGAAAGCAGCATCTGGCCACAGTTTGGGATAACATTTGTTTCCCTAGGTTTCTATTCCTTTATTCTTTCTTTCATTCTCTATGATTTAATTTGTCCGTTCTTCCATTTTCCTTTTGTGTTCCTTCACATTTCTTTGTTCTCTTCCTCAACATTGTTTATGTACTGATAAAGGTCCATAAAGCTCACGTGTGGCCCACCAAGCCTACGTCCAGACGAAAGGTGGACTACGGTAAGCACACTCAGAATCCATTGTCATTCAACTCAAAACGTATGCTAATTCATAGCTTATTATAAATTGGAGATTCCAAATGAGCTGATGGTTGTCTAGCTGTTTGGCAGCTCTGGCGCAGTTGTCTAGCAGCTCTTTTGACACCTTTTGGATGAAAACCAGGAGCTACCAAACCACTGTCAAATCCATAAGCCTGTGTCTAAAGTGAGTGGCCAGACAGGGAACTTGACGTCCTGATGAAGCTTTGTTTTTTATCTTCTCTGGGCTGCGAGTCCCTCAAGGATCGTACCACGATGGTAGTTTGAACTTGACTAAGCGTTCGCCATCACGACATAATGTGCATTTATTATGAGTCACAACTTGACACTACCCTGAGCCATGGATGAAAATGAAGGCTTCCCTTGAGAACTTGTAGGTGATTAGTTGTACCTTACTCTGACCTTAGGCAGTAAACCTGATCGAACCTGGTAAGCCCTTAAAGTTGTTTTTCGCTATTTATGGGCTAGAATGTTTTTCAAAAACGAAGATATTTTCTTTGGCAGAAAAGATGCACTAAAGCTCTTATGGTAGGTTAGAAAATGTGGCCATCACAAAAGAGGGAAGTGTGTGTGTGTGTGTGTGTGTGTGTGTGTGTGTGTGTGTGTGTGTGTGTGTGTGTGTGTGTGTGTGTGTGTGTGTGTGTGTGTGTGTGTGTGTGTGTGTGTGTGTGTGTGTGTGTGTGTGTGTGTGTGTTGTGTGTCTTTGTTGTGTGTCTGTGTGAGGGAGACAGATAGAAAGACAGAAAAGGCAAAGTGAAAGAGAGGAACTAGAGAGAGCAAGAGATAGAGTTGAAAGAGGGAATGGGGGAGGTAAGAGAGGGAAAGCTAGATAGGTAAACACGAACAGCGATAAAACGGAAAGACAGATCAAAAAACATGCAGCAGTTAGAAACACTCACATACGTAGCACGGTTTGAAAGCAGTGGAAGTGAGCGACAGGGCCGACGGGAACGGTAATGAAACAATAGCAGCAGGCTACATGGACAGAAGCAGCGCAATGTGAGGAGACAGTGGATGTCTGATGGGTAAACAAAAGGATCAACTGGAGAAAGATTAATGGGGCCACAGGGAGCAGAACCATTCCAGGGAGAGAGACAAAGACACAATTCATGTCCTTCCACATCTGCTAAAGAAACTGAAGAAATTGGATGGAAATATGGGTTTAATAATTGCAGATCTGTTGCAAGTTTTTATTACCCAATCTATGTTGAATATGTCAATACATTTTTTTTTAGACTTAGATTTTGTAATTTTCCTGTTGAATGAGGAAAAAAAAGATTTACCCCCTTAAAAAAAAACCTCCTTTAGAGGATGAGAAGCTTCCTATGGACTTGTGATGAGAGGTGGCCAAGTGGCTGTTTAAATCCACATAGTAGAGCTGGACAATGGGCTGAGCTGGACAATGGGCAAGTCCAATACTTTTGATTTCAAAAATAATATGGATTAACCAAAAAAGGTACAATACTTGAAGACATTTTTAAGGAGTATAGATTCTACCAAACAAAATCAATCCACTATTGTTCCTTTTGAAGAAGTGACTCAATTTGAAACATTCAATCAGGACGAGGTTGGCATGGTTACGGGTTCCCAGCGGTGATGGCATTTCTTATACAGTATTTCGGTAAGTGAGATTGCTAAACATGCTCATATAGTGCTGATCTAATAGAAATGTCTTACCTATCTAACACATTATATTTCTCCCAAGTCACAATCAACGGACTCAACGTTCTTTCGTGATTTCCACCCGGTCGGATTCTGTGCCTCAATAAGAACGCACGCACGCACGCACGCACGCACGCACGCACGCACGCACGCACGCACGCACACACGCACGCACACACGCACACACACGACACACAACACACACACACACACACACACACACACACACACACACACACACACACACACACACACACACACACACACACACACACACACACACACACAGACACACACACACACACACACACACACACACACACACACACACACACACGACACACACACACACACGTCTCCATACACCTCCACAATTCATCTTCTTCGATGTCACCATGGCGCTGCCCGTAATTTACGCTGAGATGCAATGAAACCCAGCGAATGCGAAGGGCAACGCTCGCTTTACACACTCGTCTTCATCCGTTTACCACCAAACCTTCCTCCTGTCTCCCTCATCTCCTTTCATCGAGACACTATTCTCCTCCGCTAGTTCATCTAGCGTGTATTCACCGGGCCAGCCTCACCCTGCCGCTCACATTCCCCCCGCTTCTTCTTAATAGATTGGTACTCATCGACCACCTCGGTGCGGGCATGCAGGCATCTGGCCTCAAAATATTCAATTTCCTCAGCATTCTGTTGGACGCGATGCACCACTTGATATTCACACACAGAACGTCTCCACTCTGCTACAGGAGCATTGTTTGTTGGCCTGAGGATTCACGATGCCTTTTGAATATCAACGCCAAATTCTGCCTCCTGACATAATAGAATAAGTAAAAGAGTGTACACAACGAGGATGATGAGTTATATTTCTGTGTGATGTGATTTCTGTGGATGTCTGTGTGTTGTTAGTATGTTGGGGCGGCTTGGAGAGGGTTCTCTGGGTTACGGTCTGTTTGGTTGTTTGTTGGAGCGCCACCCTCCGATTGCTGTTTATGTAATAGAGGTACAGTATCTCATATAAAACACAGGAAAAAATACATGATCATATTCTTTAATTAAGTTGGAATGCAGGTATATTGGACCTATCATTTCAAATTGTGTTAAGTAACCAGGCACTAGGCAGGCACAGTAAACTAGAACCTTCTCAGGTTAGCAAATTGATCACCAAGCAAATTAGAATTCAAGCCCTTCAATCGTATCTACGGCACCTTTAAGCACACGATGACCAGGCTTAGACCGATTAGCATCAGGAACAGAAATAGAAAACAAGTTTCTAGAATGAAAATGAGACCCAAGCTTTAGCCTTATTGGACCACTGTCGCAACACTTGGACCAATGTACACTAACCTGATGGTTTAACCTTGGGTGACTACAGCCCTCTTCTCACGGATCTGATGAATCTGATAGCAGAAAAAGCTCAAATCGGTTGGACAGGGGTGTTTAACTTTCTTTTCTGTTTTAATCAATCATTTTGTTCGACGCGTGGACCTGCAAGCAATCATTGGCTTACCGGTAACACAAACCTCAGCCAGCACTAGTCAACTTCTCGCTGTGGGGAGACAATCTTAAACATCTTGTACGGACACTGACGTTTTTAGAAAAAGTGTCTGTAAAGGTCAACGTTCTGTCGACTGTCCACTATAATATTCTATTATAATACTATATATATATTACTATATAATACTATTATTATATATAGTTTACTGGGGAGCTGCATCCACTCGCTTAAATGAAACTTTGGAAGAATATCTCCTTTCACTCAACAGGAAACAAGACCAAACTCTGCGCCTTTAAGGTTTGGCTTTCCGGCCCCGGCTCTGTCCGCCTACTCCCAGACGTCCTGCCTGATCCAAGACTACTACAGCCCTAAATCTACCCCCAGACGTCCTGCTGGGTCCAAGACTACTACAGCCCTAAATCTACCCCCAGACCTCCTGCTGGGTCCAAGACTACTACAGCCCTAAATCTACCCCCAGACCTCCTGCTGTACCGTTGTAGATCGGCTGGATCCAAGGTGACTACAGCCCTAACCTGAAGAAAATTAAACGGGACACTAAATGGGGTGACTTGAGCGTCAAACGTTTTAACAAATTAATCCATCTGTAATTTGAAAAGTTTTCTGGTCGGCAGCGCAAGGAGGAAACTGCATGATGAATTGCTAAATTTAAAACAAGAAACAAATGGGTCTAAAAAAAATGACATCTTATTACGAGTAAATAGAAACGCAAACAGATACGGCCATGCATGAGATTGTTCACAAATGAATGACTGTGCTTTAAATTAAGAGGAAAAACCAGGCTGTAATCATTCATTCAGTCCATGTCCTCCCATCCTATCCGCACCCTGCTAACGCTCGGCCAGTTCGCCCTGTGCCTTCTTGCATTTTTTTTTTGTGGTGGTGGAAATGTATGCAAAGCATTCCTTTGCATACATTATATTCTTGAAGTGAGGCAAATTGGTTCCTGCATGTTGATATGATACAGGGAGTGTATGAGTATGTTCTACCACACACACACACGCACACACACCACACAACACCACGCGCACGCACGCACGACGCACGCACGCACGCACGCCACGCACGCACGCACGCACGCACGCACGCACGCGCACGCACGCACGCACGCACCACGCACGCACGCACGCACGCACGCACGACGCACGCACAGCACAGACAGCACAGACACGACAGACACAGACAGACAGACAGACAGACAGACAGACAGACAGACAGACAGACAGACAGACAGACAGACAGACAGACAGACAGACAGATGCGCACACACACGCGCACACACACACACACACACACAAGGTAAATATCTGAAGCTGAATTAGTAGATAAACTCAGTAACAGGAGATGCCAATAGCTGTACCAAAGACGAGCCAATACAAAAAATGAATGATGTAGTTAATAATTCAAATTCTACACTCCAACATACTTTCTTAACCTAAATACCTATCCTTCCTGCACATTAACCAATGAAATGGGAGCATAAGACTCAAATAGGTTGAATAGACTCAGAATCAACCTCTGAATAAAACATGTGAGTGTAAGCAACCGCCAGCATTCAAAAGACAGCCATGTGTGTTTGATGTCGAGATGAAACAAACGCCTTGTGTGACGCTAGGCCTGTGTGTGTGTGTGTGTGTGTGTGTGTGTGTGTGTGTGTGTGTGTGTGTGTGTGTGTGTGTGTGTGTGTGTGTGTGTGTGTGTGTGTGTGTGTGTGTGTGTGTGTGTGTCTTCCGTTCTCCCCTTTCTTGTTTACGGATCAGGAACAACACAATGAAAGCCTCATAATTAAGTCAGCACTCCTTTTAGACGACATCTCAGCATTAAAGAAAGATTTGGGTAGAGGAGACTCTATTAGACTTACGGTTTTGAAAAAAACAAGAGTTAATCTGTAACATTCTGCCATATGCAGGCCCACATGGCAACAAACTGTTAAAGTAATATAATGTTTGATGTCTCTGCTTAAATAAGGAACGGCGTGGAGCAGAGTTTCATCAAAAATTGTCCCAGCTCATTTGATTTATGGCGGGTAGTGACATATCCTGTCTCATACCTATAATGTTTTTTGAAGCATTTTCCTCTTTCATGTCATCTTAAATTTTTTTTGAAGAGTGCTTTAGGCCTACACCTAAATCTTCTCCCGAATGCAACTTAAAGACGGCATCACCGGCTTTCAGGCCAGCCAGGAGGAGAAAGATGGACCGCGGCAGATTAACTGATGCTCCATTGCCTTATGCTTCCTAACGCGGCACCTCGTACGAAAAGGAGTAGAGCAGTTACTCTGATCATTTGCCTTCAGTTTTGCCTCTTTATTTCGTGATTTAGGATTACCTCTTGCTCACTGGCGTCTTCCTTCTGATCTATCCTTCCTTTGTCCCACATTTTTCCTGTTGAGATGTGCTTGTATTTCTGCATCTCCCTTATATTGAATCCCCCCCATCCCCCCACTCACTCAAGTCAACAGCAGTTGACTCATCCCCCCCCCAGTACATCGCTAAAGTGGGTCGCGCCCCCGCACCGTCACAGCACATCACTCGCAGGGGCGTTGATTTGGAGGTTTATTGAGGGAGTTCAAAGGTGTATCTATTCACTCTTTTTAGAGTTGGGAGGGGTTTAATTCCTTTTTATGGACTAGATGGTAAGTATGGACCAAATTTTGTACAGATAAAAATATATAAAAACTAGGAAACATATAAGTATATACATATCTATCAATGACATTCTCAAGTGGCACTAAATGGCACACTCAAGAATAAGGGGATAATTGTTATATCGATCTGAGTGTGTTTATCCCTGTTTGTTGTTACTGGCCGTTTAGCTCTGTGTGAGAAAGAAATAAACATATTTTTGTCCAAGGGTCATTTCTGATGTCTGGTTCTGCTTTGACGTTATTGCAATCCTTCGTTTATATATCTATAAACGGTTCTTGATTCATTCCACCAACGGCTGCTTGTGGTACAAACTATTTATTAATATCCCTAGGATACATTGCATCTCACATCACGCCTTCTTGAATGAATTGTGCCAACTTTGTTTTAAGCTTTTACACAAAGTGATTATTCCATCTTAATAATGCTCCAACTCCTGTGTTGTTGAAACTGAACTTCTAAAAAAATGTTTGTTACCAAACCAAAAGTGCAGTTTTTGATGGAAAGCTCATGTATACATCTGGATACACCTAACGGACTCAAAACAACACCATGCCGTTCAATGTTGGCACAAAGCAAATCAATTTACTGAACTGTATTCATTGCGTCATAAATTGTATTAAACTCACCCCAAAGACTTCTCCAGTCGGCTAGCTGGCGACCCAACAATCTCTCCTAGAGTGCAGAATGCCTGGCCTAAAAAATCCTGAAAGATGGAAATAAAGTGAGCCAGGCATAAAGAGAGGGAGAGAAAGACAAAGAAGACCACAAAATAAGCACAAGTAGAGCACAGGGAAATGAAATGCTTGGATTCCGCAACAGAAAGACTTATAGGACAGATGTAACAGGAATCGTAAGAGTTCAAAGGACTCTGTGGGACCCACAGGTGAAGGGAGACTGTAGTAATAACACCAAAAATAAATGGGTGGGGGGGATGGAAAGGGGTACCCCTTCTGAGGGCTAATTGAACAAGGTCTTAGCGGTAATCATCTCTTTCCCCAGGCTCATTACCTTACGATAACCAAGAGATTACCACGCTACACATTCAAGGTTCGTGTTTGAGCGCTTCTAGAGAGAGAATGGGCATTTTTGCAGTGTGTGCCTTGGGTAGGTTGCGGCAATTTCTGGGCCTTTTTCTATGGGTCCATTTGCAGCATTGATTGAGGAAAACTAAAAAAGAGCATTAGCCATTAGCAGTAACCATTAATAATTAAGTGTCACTTTATTTTAAGGCAGACAGCCAAATCCTATGCAATCAAGAACTGCTCCATGAATCATAGAGTCCTCCATCATTGTCATAGTCAAATGTTTGGACATTGAAAGGTTGCCTACAGATTTCCGTTGGTTGAGGAACTGAGTTACTATTAATTGTTTTGATTGAGTTATGCAAGTTAAGTCCTTTAAACAGGATTCTCTCTGACCTCCTTAACACTAACTATCTAAAGTTATTACTCTAATCCAAGCCATCAGTGCTGGCAGTGGGGCTTATTGCCAAAAGGTTATCTGACATCAGTTCAACATTAGGGGAGATGACTCTGTGATCATCAAACAGGCTAGATCAACATGGATTCTATGTGTACTGAGTGATGTAATCTACATTTTTGGGGTTTACACATTCAAGGTAGAGGGATGGTAAATTCTGGGGAAAGAGACATCCACCCTGCCCTAGATGAAAAGTGAGAGAAAAGGCTGGAACGTACGTCGAGCTCCGAGGGCTTCCGGGAGAGTTGGGCAGGAAGCAACAACATCAATAACAACAGCAGAATACATCATATACAAGGAACACAACACTGTACAATACCTAGAACTGCTAATGCTGTGCAAATGAGCAATTTAACAGCACAAGGCCACATGCTTTACACTAAAAGCCACATTAAAAACCAAAGCAGGGAACATGCACAAAATGAACGTAAAACATGGTCAAATGCAAACTTTTGGTATCCAAATACCCACAATAATCTCTCTAACAGATTATCTTCTGGAAAGAAAAAAAGCTCCTTGCAATGCTTTTGACATTATAGCTTCCATCCAATCTTTAGGAAATAGGAAAATTAAGAGTGACTTCACTAATTAGGCTTTAATCATATTGATTTTGGTCCTGGAAACTACTGGTTAAAAGCATATCATCATCTACAAACTAGAGAAGGTTGATTATTCTTATGATACCGGTAATAAGAAAGTGGGTCCACAAAAAACAATATAATGATGGATAAACTATGTTAAACTGAAATAAAGACATTGTATAATCAGACAGAATCTTATGACCCGCACTTATTAGCTTGTATTTAGATGCTTCCTCACCAAAGTTTGCATTTTTCCATCATGTCCACAGCATGCAGTGTGCATGCTCTACTTACTGCTTCAAAACCGAACAACCGTGAATAAACATAATTTGACCAATTTTAGACCATCTATTTCTTATCTTTACAATATTGCAGGAATTGCATGAATGGGGGAACTTTACGATAATTGTGATCATTATGAAAATTCTGTCTTCATAAAGGTAAAGGATTGGCCAATCTTTGTTTATCTGTGGTCTGATATCGGAAAAATACTCACATGTTTGGACAAGTCAGGACTTTTGGAGTCAACATCATACCTTAATGAAAAAAATACATTTGTACTTTTGAAAAAAGGAGAAAAAAACAACTAAACATTGTTATAGTTAGCGTAGCATATGTGCAAACATTTGTGTCAGTCGTTTCCAATATATGCACCCCCTGGGTAACAGTAGGCTATTTCTCTGCTACAAGACTCTCTTCCTTTCTTCCTTAACAGAGACTAATGATTCTGGTTGTAATTTGCATGTGAATGTAAGCAGATGAAAGGAAGGGAAATGCAGAATATGGGTTGGAGATTAAACGTGATGAAACGATCCTTTCAGTCCAGAGATTAATCAGACTCACTTAAAAACAATGTAGGTAAAGATCATAAAGGCCAGCGCTTCACATGAGAGACTTATGTTGAGCTCTTAAATCACTTTTATTTCTATGTATTATGTAGACTAGATCACACATTTATGTATATATGGAAAGATACTGTCATAGAGAAACAGAATGTTTAGGATCATTTCATTCAATGTGAGCTTCTGCCTCATGCGTGGGTCCAAAGGACTACACATTAGTGTTATTTAAGACAACAATTAAAGCATCCACATGTTGGATAAGCACAGCCAGGCAAATTGGGACCACTTTTAAACAAAAACTTAAACTCAAACTTTAAACTTAAACTCAATTTTAATCTTTTGAATCCCTTTGTATATATTCCAATTATTAATCTATTTTAGGTTTTTTTTTCAGGAAGCCAAATCTGGATCCTAAATGTGTTGATGGATTTCAGGCTTCTCAATAGCTGACAGTTGAGCAGCCTTACAAGCAGTGTCAACGGGTGACTGAAGACAAACCACTCACAAGTCGAAGCGAAGATTCTGCTTCTCCTCAAAGAAGTAGTCCAAGATATACTTCCGGACAAAGTCTGGGTTCAGGGTGTTGTCTATCACCTCGGTCCGGCCAAACTACAAAATATGAGAGGAAACAGAGGCAGAGATAATGCTAGTATGAGATTACAGACAGAAAATAAACAAATTACTGTTGAAATAATCAATAAAGTAAACACCAGGAAAGTATTTTATTCAAATGGTGGGAGGCAACACAAGAATAGCTGCCTGCAGTGATCTTGCTTCGGTCTTTGTTGCAACCGGCGATGTAAACTGTGTCGTTATACGCCAGTGTAATGTGAAACAGTTGGGGATGAGAGAGAGAGAGAGAGAGAGAGAGAGAGAGAGAGAGAGAGAGAGAGAGAGAGAGAGAGAGAGAGAGAGAGAGAGAGAGAGAGAGAGAGAGAGAGAGAGAGAGAGAGAGAGAGAGAGAGAGAGAGAGAGAGAGAGAGAGAGAGTCCTTTACCTTATATTCTAATTTACCAAACAGGGATTATATCACCCTTTCCAGCCCGGTGAAGAAAAATAGAAGAGAAAGAAGGAAGAGGATCTTAGCGATGAAACAGAAAAAAATAGAGGGATAGTACGAGGGGACAGAGAGCAATAGAGCAAGTAAGCAAGCAAGTGGGAAGTGGGGTGGAAGGGGGGGAGGGGGGGAGGGAGGGAGTGAAAAGCAAAGGAAGAGAGCAAGTTTTCAGAGGAAGAGGTGTATGAGCGCGGAGGGAGATGAAGAAGACGGGGAGGCCAGTGGGAGGGCGCGGAGTATCTGGCAGGAGGAGAAAGGTGATGATGAAAGTGTTCTAATTAGTGGGGATTCTCACTCCCACTCATCCCAACCAGTGGGAAGAAAAGGAACACAGGGCAATGGCCGCACCACCCTGCTTTATCCAGACTGACTACACAGAGCTCCCATAACACACACCGCTCCCAATGATGAGGAGCAGAGGACACACAGCCTCATCAGCACGACTTGCCTTTCGCTGAAGGGAAATATATCCCACACAGGACCCTTCAACCCCAACTTCTCCCATTATGGATTTTAAAAAGGAGTGATGCGTGAACAAGTCGGGTTTCTGAAACCGGTTAACCGGCTTCTGCAGCGTGACTTCAGGGGCGGTGTCCTCATTTTTTTTTTTACCAACATATATCTCTTTGTGTTGAATAATTCAGGCACATGCATCCATGAATAAAGTATCTACTGTGGTTGCTAGCCGGCTGCAGCTAGGCTAATCGCTTTCCAATCAGCTCCCTCTTGCAGACTAAACCAAACACAGGGAAGTTCAGTTAATGTGTAACATTTGTTCACAGATGCTTCAGTGAGTCTTCACCCCCAAACTTTATTTATTAGAGTTTTATTGCATTCATTAAGTATTAATAACGCCCCCCCCTTACATATGGGTTATGCAATATGCGCAGGCTGTTAAGCGTCCTGCTGCTGCAGAGGGAGAGAGTTTTCAAAGAAAGACTGTTTCCCTGGTGGCCGGTGTTACAATGTACACACACGCAGGTATAAACCAGGGGAAATGCGAGAAAAAGCATCAATACATGGGATTTCAATGTCCTATATTTGAACACTTATTCCAGAAAAGAGAAGCATAGGAAGAAAACCCAATTGCTTGCCATTTTTACCTACCATATATACTGATATAGAACGCTGTTCTGTGTTTTTGTGCAAAGAAAATGGAAACGGTCTTAAAGATGGCGTAGCTTTTAATGATAGTGCAGGGTCAGTTAGGCTTCAGAGAAAATAACAGATCCACCTCAGGAATAATGTGACCTCCACCTTCGGGCTTCTACGTCAGGGGTGTTTTAATACTTCAGCTCTTCACTGAATGACAGATGGCCCATCCAACAGTGATGGGGATCCTACGCCTTGTTAATCTGTACAGAGGAGGACTGATTCGTTGCCATACATAGCCAGCGAGGTAGAGGTGACACATGTCTGGGCCAATGTTTATTTTTACAGGGCCATGTTGGAAATGCGTATTTTAGCACCTCAAGCAGCCAATTAAATAACCTATTTTGTCACACTTTCCATTTCCCATAAATACTCTCCATCTACCAGCTGTTTTTGTGTTCTACCTGTTTAACCATCTGCTTGCCTATGGGGGAGGAGGGTGGTTATTCACTCCACACCTAATTTAGCATTTTTGTGATTCACGGTTGAATTGTACTGCCCAAATAACACAAATGTGTGTTATCAGTAGCGTGCTAACTAGAGGTCTGTATGTGACAGATATACATCAGTAGCATGGACCACCGTGAACTGTCTGTGACATTTGCAAACAGCTCTTTATCCCAATTTGATTGGTAAATTAGTGGCGACATTTGCAATCTGTATTTCTCTGAAAGTAATCACCCACTGTTTTCCACATGCTGAATTCATATGAGGGCTAACTGAGGAAACAGAAATTTGTTCATTTTGTGAGTACAAACACTCAAATTTTAAAATGTTTTGGTTCACAGCTATGTTAAAGTTATAATATGTAAACTAGATTAGTATTTTATATATTTTGTTGAGTGGTGCAGTAATATTATCCCAATTGTTTCAAGAAATTTGGAACTGGGGAATAAGTGGGCGGAGCCAGCCATTCTATCCCTGAATGTGATTGGCCATTGTGTCCCTAAATGCACAGTTCTACGTTAAAGTAAAGGCTGGTTTATACTACTGCGTAAAGTGCCTTTTCGTAGACATGGAGAGCCCTCTCTGTTGACGGAGACCCTGTCGGAGACCCTCCCCGTAGCTCTACGTGGGTATCCAATATTTTTTAACAGGCGGCATCCCAGCCGTGCTGGGATAAACCATGCCGAGCCGGGCCAGTATAGTAGGCCTATAGTCGAAAATGCCACAAAAGCCGGGCACAGCTCAGCACAGCACAGCTTGCGTTTAAACGTGGGAGTGGAAACGCAAATACTGCCCGGGAGTGTAGTAAAAGTGCCTAAAATAATCATTTGTGCGGACGGATTTGTTTAGTTGTGCGAGCAGCATTTCAGTCATTTCTGCTTGCAAATGTGGCAGTGATTGACGCCATAGACCCCGTCTGCGCACACACTCTGAATCAAACCTGATCATGTGCAGGAGAATGTCATTGGCTTTTCCCTGCAGAGAAGATGGCTAGCCGAATTCACTGAGATGTCTCCAGTTTAATTGCATTTTAGATATGCTATTGTTTGGAGAGGGGTTCTTTGTAATCCGCCTATTGTAGGCCTACAGGAATATTGACCATTTACCAAGATGGCTCAATAGAGAGGATCACTGCTGCCTGATCCTCTGGGCAGGCACACACCACAAGACATGCTACTCATACCAGTGGTCAAGTCTTGGTCGTTGTCCGTTTCACATCAATGTAATACAGTGCATGAATATCTGTCAAAACAACTTTTCCAGCTACCACCGCAAGTAGAATATTATAATGTGGGAAACACTGTAATGTTAAGGTTAGCTGTAATGTTAAGGTTAGCTGTAATGTTAAGGTTATACAGTTACAATTACATTAATAAAGTTCTAATCTTATCTTACATTGAACATGCTCATAAAGTAATTTTTTAGAAAGGTTGTTTAGACCACGGATAACAGTGCTGGGCTTCTTCACGTTAAAGCTGTTTGGGTCGGCGACTCAACTAATTGTAAGCAAATTCTTAGCAAGTAAATGTTATGTTACATGACATTAAATTAGAATTACATGAGATAACTTTAAGAAATAAACTTCTCTGAACGTGATTTCTGCCTGATTATCCCAATAAAAATGGCCTTTAAGTTCTTGCACATTTACATTCTTGGACAGAAATTGTGTTTTGTAAAGTGATAAATTGTGATAATATATACAGTATATATATGATTAATAATGCATTAGTGTGGACCTTGAATACAGCACATGTTAACCATAATATTTTTTTTACACTTCATAATAAATCATACTTTACACCTTGTATTAAAGCAATGTCAAGATTTCCCAATTTTGGACACATTCTAAAATGGACAACTGCACGAGAGCCAAGCGTGACCACAGAGACCTGCGTACATTTTCTGAAGAGGACACGTATTGGTTCTTGGGCTCTGTGCGGGGGACCCAGAGCAGAGGTGTTGATGAGCCCATGCCAAGCGGTGTGAGTTAATTTGGGTGGTGGTTGGGTGGGTGGATGGGGGGTGAGCTGGCTAATATGATTTCCCCGCTGAGTAGATAGAAAATACCAAGCAACAAAGTTCATTAGAGATCTCCTGGCTGGAGTTCCTTGTCGTTATGATAGTCCTGCACGGTGAATCTAGCCGTGCCACTGTCACTACATGCACCTACACAAACCACCCATAGACACAAATAGCCGGCGCACAAACCACACACCAGCCACCTTCATGAGGCCTGTGGATTAATGAGGTAGGAATGATGCGACTAGATCATACTTTTTTCAGTAGAAGTGCATAGAGCGGCAAGACGGCAAGATACACACACACACGCACACACACACACACACACACAAAGGTCGCCTTCTCCTTCATAAAGCTAGCATTGTGTTCATCTTTTTTGGAGGGGGAACAAACATGGCAAGCATGGGTATTGCGTATTGGACAGACTTAATATACATCTTTCATTCAATGTTGAGACTACATTGCATACTTAACAAGAGAGATGGCCACATAGTCACGTGGACAATGTCTCACTGATATGAAAGCAATTCATGTAAAAATGTACGCAATAGTCGATTATTTTTTAACATTCAATAATATTGTATAAAACCTAAAAAAATGATAAATAAGTCAAGGATTCAAAAACAGTAATATACCGTTATGCCACACTGTATAATAAAACATGCAATGCATTTATAACGTTCAACATACATCTATTATGCATATAACAAAAAAAAATTAGAACTAGACAATGGACATTACTTCTGGTGCAGGTTTTTGTATGAATAGAAACTTGACTTTGTGCACTGCCACTACACCAGATTTACTCAACAACCCATAACTACAATATACATTTATGTTTTTCGAGCCCATATTGTGAAATTGTGTATGATAATATCTTGTGAGATCATTAATGCACGCGTCTAGCGGTGGTGTCATTGATTAGAGGATGAGACGAGAAGGTCATTTCAGAATGACTACATTTTTGTGTAGACAAATGCAAAATAAACCACAAAAAAATACATACTTTTTATCCAAGTGAATGTGTACAGAATGTAGAACAAAATTGGAAAATAGAGATTTTTTCCAGCCTCACCTCTCTCCATTGCTTAGTTTCCACTCCTTGGGTGTAGAGCACACACACTGGGAGGGGATAAAAGTAAGAAAGAACCAACAGGTGATGATTTAGTGAGAATGCCCAGCAGAGAGGAGCTGGTAGAATCCAAAATGGATGATCAATATGAGTGCATTAGCACTGGCCCACGGAACAA
Organism: Melanogrammus aeglefinus; assembly: GCA_900291075.1. Taxonomy (NCBI): domain Eukaryota; kingdom Metazoa; phylum Chordata; class Actinopteri; order Gadiformes; family Gadidae; genus Melanogrammus; species Melanogrammus aeglefinus. Next base: position 19,669 of record OLKM01003347.1, on the reverse strand, counting down.
ACAGACCAGACGCTGTGAGCCACACACACACACACGCACACGCGCACACACACGCACACGCACACGCACACACGCACACACACACACACACTCCCGTCTCCATCCCAAGAGGTGCACAGTAGACATTCAGCACAAAGCAAAAAAAAATAGTGCATTAAAGAGAGGTGGATGTGCAAAAGAAGCACGTCAAAGCTACGTAAAATAAAAACATACTCACAAGGGTCTGATTTAGAGAATGTGTCTTTATCCAACAGGTTCCTGGAAAAGAAAGTAACAAAGAAGAGAGCAATGACTCTGGCTGCCAATGTGAACATGCCATATAAATATATCCCCAATATTGAAATATTGAGCTTCTCAGCTGAATTTAGAACACAGTGCACATATCATATGCACTCTTCTTCTTTGAAGACCCGTAAGTTGATAATTACCCACTAGTATGAACCGGTTGTCCAGTTATAAGAAGTAGTTCGAGCAGTTGTAACAGGTGAGTGAACCCTTATCTGAAGGAAGGGGAGGTGATAATATAAGTAGTACTTGAAAGTATGCGTCAATGAGTGTTTTAAAGAGCGATGTTGTAGATCAAATGCGCCTCACACCATGTTGTAGCATCTTTCTCGGACACAGCCCTCGTCATTAACAGCTGCCCTCAAAGAGCTTCTCCTTGGGGTTAGCCAACATCAAAACCAAAAAGACTAAGAGGGATACACTAAGGCCTCCCAAAAGGCCCTTTGACGACACCAAAAGAACAAGACATTAGTTTGGAGTAGAGTAGAAGGTTCACAGCCCGGTTGGTGGAGTCCATCTTTTCTACATTACACCACCATTTTAGTAACAGTGAAAAATAGCATAGCTTTGCTACGTTTGAGATCATAGAAGACGTAGTCGTCCACCATGACATGGAAGAAGCTGCCATAATGTTGTATTTGAAAGGAAATCAATATAGACTTTTGTCATGTAGTATAATGTAGTATAACTGCCTATTTAACATTTAGCATTTATTTTACCAGCTTGTGGTTACCACTCTCCTTCAGCTATTTTCCTACATGATAGGCTATGTTGCTGCTTCTATTGAGCCCTAAGTAGCCATGATCAACTAGGTCCACAGGTAATGGGAAAGCATTTTGAAAACTGAATCAAACTGTAGTGATGGTGCACTTATTTGTCTACTTTAAAATACTAATACTATTAAATACTATCATCTTTGTGCGTGTGTGTGTATACCTGTCTGTGTGTTTGAGTGTGTGTTGTTCAAGTGTATTTCCATAGAAACATGTTTGTAGCTTGCTGGTTCATACAATGGCAAACTGATCACATCCATATTTGTGCATTTATTGTACAATCAAAAACATTCCCCTCTCATAATCTCACCCGACCTTGGAAATGTCTACATTGTCGTGCTGCTAATCACATAATAAACACCTTTCTAACGCACATGCTAGAAAATAAATAATGGGATGTTAATAAATGAAATTACAATGCATGCCATTTATAAAAAAATATGGCCTCTTCAATCCTAGACATTTCCATCAATAATGACAACTTTGGGGTGCCTGTGACTCGGAAAGCAAGGAACCTGGATGAGACACTAAAGTCAGGGATGGACAATTTTCCTGATAAAGAGGGCCAACATTTTTCATCATCACCATCCGAGGGCACATGACCGTGAATTTCAACCAATCGCATATGAGAGAAGCTACAAAATAATTCCAAATAAGAATACATAAATTATTTGTATATATATATATATATATATATATATATATATATATATATATATATATATATATATATATCTGTATGTTAATTCAACCAACATATATACATGTCATATTTTCCATTCCCAAATGCATTTTTGACATGCCTGTATTCTTGTTAAACGACAAATACAACAAGATTTAAAAGAAACAAGAACAGTGATTGATGGATTAGTACATTAGTATTTTTCTCAGTGCAGAGGGCTCACAAACATAAGATAAGATAAGAAAAAATGTATTCTGTCTCAAGTGACCGAAATTTTGAAAAAGACAGAGGGCCCTATTTTAACGGTCTGAATGTCTGTGTCAAGAAAATATGTGTTTTCTGTACGGTGTTTGCCGATGCAACTTATTACTGCTGTATAAGCTGTTCTTCCCCAAATAATTTACCAAGAATGTGTGGCTAGGTAGAGGAGAGAAGCAAAGTGTATGCGCGAGGTGCACAAGCAACATTATGCATGCGCCCTTAAAATAGCATCTGAACAACGCGCCACTGACTTTAAACCAGGTATTTCCTAGTTTGTGGTGCAAGTGGTTTCTGAAACTGCAAAATAGCACCAGGGAACGTTCGCGCCAAACCTCTTCTTGGGGCACGATCGATCCCTAATTTAACGCGTGGCGCAGGAGGGAAAAGAACGCTCTGCGCCAGTTGCAAACTAGCAACGACACATGCACCACTGATTAAGTCAATTGCGCCGGATGCAAGATAGGGCCCAGACAGTCTAAAACGTTGACAATAAATGAATGCAAAAGAATGCAAGCAGTGAAAAGGGATGATTGAATGGAGATATGTTGCTTATTTGTGACGGTTCAGTGTGGTGATGACAGTGGGGATAAAATATACCCTGTAGCGTCAACCTGATGGCAGTAACTCAAAGGATTGGTGGAGGGTTTGGGGGGGGATCCTGTGTAAATGTATTGGCTTTCCTGAGAACTGAACTGGTGCACAGTTCTGTTAGAGGGTTTTGCCAATTATTTTCTGGCCTTATTTACTATCCGGGCAAGTTTTGTTTAGTGCTTGACGGTGAGGGTGTACCAGGCTGAGATATTGAAAGTGACTATGGATTCAAACGAAATTCAAAACAGTAAACCACAGTTAAAATGTCCTTGCTGACATTAAAAACTCTCTGTCCCAAGGTATTTAAAAACGTGAACTTGTTAAACTGGCTGTCCGTCAAATGGCCTACTAAGACCATGTCGTCTGCATACTTCAAATGAGTAATTCATTCTCCACTGTAGGAAATATTGTTGGTGTACAAAGAGAAGATAACGGGGGATAAAACAACCGTGGGGGACACCAGTACTTTAAAACCAGTTTGCTCGATTTAAAACCATTCACATGCAATTGTTGTGACCTGTCCTGTAAAAGCTTTTAATCCATAAAATCAGTGTAGGGTGGACCTATAGCTCCACTTCGAAATGCAGCAGTGTGAATATGTAAACAGTATTAAAAGCAGAGGAGAAGTCCATAAAAAAAATCCTTGTGTGGGGGTGTGATGAGTCCAGCTGTCTGGTCACGGTATCCAAAAGAGTCTGCATCTTCTACTCCACGTTTTGCCTTGTAGGCAAATTATCATCCCAAGAATCATTTAAGAACAAGTCCCAATCTGTCAATTCAGAACATCCCCTCAATGTTTCAGAGGTCTTCTCATTCCAAACACGAATTGTTTTTTAAACTGGTACTCCCCTTTCAAGCTGTGACCTGTACTTTGGCAGCAACAAAATAACTTTGTGGTCAGAATGACCAATAGGAGGAAGTGCTTTTTTTTCTATAAATCTTCAGTGTTAAATGCACTTATTGTAATTTGCTTTGGACAAAATTGTCAGCTAAATTAGTGGCATCGAATGTAACCTCAAAATGTGCTTAGCAGAGCACAGATCTCAGCCAAGGCACCAGCTAGATATAAAAGGGTCTGGCTTGGACGGAGCCGGATTGGCTGGTCTGAAGTCCGAAGAAACCCCACAAGGCCCCCTTGTTAGCTTGGCGGGCCGGAAAGGTTAACCAACAATCCTCGTGAGCCCTGGAAAAATCTGTGCTTTGAAATATCCCGCACACAGACACAGAAGTCGTTTCTACACTGCCAAATAGGCCCCGTCTTATACTGTCTTTTTCCCGGCATGGTCCGCGCGTTTACACTGGCCGAGGTAATTTACCGGCTCGATTTCCATCCCAATTTCCCCTCTTGAACTCTACACATATCAGTTTCATGTAAATGCGATAAGACAGCATTGGGCAGGACTTGGGTAGAGGTGTTGATGACCTAGCAACATGTTCTAACGGCTGCTGACCATCATGGAAGATAAGTTGATGCAGTTGCATTTAAAGAAGACATTGAAAGATGGTGCAATCTATGAAATGAGCAGAGGAACTTTCCTTATGTGGCTTTTGTCTGGATAAAAATCAAGTGGTCAGCAAAATAAAGAATATGTTGGCGTTTTTACACTTGCAAATCGCATTTGCAGCCTGCACTCAGATGTAGTCTAATCCGTCCTATTTCAAACTTCTGCTTTCTGGCCAAATTACTGGAAAAAGTGGCTGCTTCACAACTTCAGTCCTTTCTCACGACAATTAACTTTATGAGCACTTCCAATCTGGTTTTCGTCCACATCACAGCACAGAGACTGCACACCTTCGAGTCGTGAACGACCTTCTCTGGTCTGTTGATAATGGTTCCCCAAACATTCTCATATTTCTGGACTTAACTGTGCATTTTACACAACCATAATGTGCTCATCACCCGCCTGTCAGCTCTTGGTACTGCAGACATAGCCCTCCACTGGTTCCGGTCCTACCTCTCCAATAGACAACAGTTTTTCACTCTGGGCCCTCACAAGTCTTCCACAAGCCCTGTCACTTGTGGTGTCCCCCAGGGTTCTGTTTTTGGGCCTTTCCTCTTCCTCATATACATCCTTCCCCTTGGCCAAATCATCCATAGACATGGCATTCAATTCCATTGCTACGCTGATAACATCCAACTATACCTCATTACATCCTCCTCCCCTGATCCGCTTCCCAGCTCACTGACTGCCTATCTGACTTCAACACAGATAAAACAGAAATCCTAATCAATCCCAGATCTCAACTGCCCAAATCACGAAGTCTCAGCTTGAATATTGATGAAACGCTAGTACAATCTGCTTCCATTGTCAGAAACCTCGGCATACTGCTTGACCCCTCACTCTGTTTCAATCCCCTCGCTAAGACTTCTTTCACCTCTGCAACATAGCCCGCATTCGGCCCTTCCTCTCTACCTCTGATGCACAAACCCTGGTTCAATCCTTCATTACCTCACGTTTAGAATACTGCAACTCCCTCTTCATTGGCTTCCCAACTAAATCACTTCAAAGATTGCAATATATTCAAGCAAAATTCAGCAGCCAGGTTACTCAGTCATAACAAGCAATCTACTCAGATCACCCCTATTCACGAATCCCGAAGGTGGACGACGAGAACTGATTCCTAAAACAAGAGAACTGATTCTTTTTTAATAAACTTATAACAAAAATATGTTCACGTAAATAAAATATACAAACGAACAGAGCTTCATCTCCCAAAACCTGATATTGATTGGGTCTAAAACGTTCTCATCGATTCAGCCATTGAGAGTAGGCAGCAATCGCGTTTCCATGGCCCATGGGTAAACAAATGATAAGGCACCACCACACAAGTTAACTAGCGATCGCTGTAGGCTTCAATATCATCCAAGGACTTTTTTTTTTTTTTATTTTGTTCTACATCACAATTGCATGATTAAATAAAGTATTGTTTTTACCTACCATTACGAGTCATGTTTGGTCTAGTTGCTAACGTGCTTCACTGCTTATTAGCGCTATTGGAAGACGCCATTTAATTCTTACTGCACCCCATTATGTATTAAGGATATTTATGAAAAAAAAGGCACATATGTACATGATATATATGCTTAATATTTACACTTAACCTGGGTCATTTCGTCAGAACATTAGAAAGCAGTAGGCTAGATGCATGTTGATTAACATTTATTCCATAATTCCCTGGCAAATGACGTAAAAGACCATCTGATTTAACAAATGAATCAAACGAACGAATCGTGATAGTGAATGGAACTGAAAGAACTGATTCCTGGAATCGTTTTGCCCATCCCTAGTCCAGAATCAAATTCAAAATTCTTCTTCTCACCTTCAAAGCCCTCCATGGCAATGCTCCTCCTTACCTCTGTGACCTTCTGACCCCTTATACTCCATCCTGCTCACTCAGACCATCTGACCACAATCTCCTCAATGTCCCCCGCACCAAACTTTCTACCCTGGGTGGCATCTCCTTCAGCGCCATTGCCCCCAAACTCTGGAACTCCCTTCATCAATCCCTCCGTGACTGTCCCTCCTTCACTCTTTTTAAAGCTCATCTCAAGACCTTTCTGTTCCAAGAACACTTCGGCTCTTCTACCACCAGTTTATAGACCCTCTTTATAGATTATTTTTTATTTTTTTCATTTGTGCTTGTTCTGTGCGTGCTCATGACAATGTAAAGCCGGCTCCTAGACAAAGGCAGAATATACCCCCTCGGTTTTACACAGGCAAGACAGTGAAATTGCAACATATGCCAAACAGCACCTGTACCGGCTTGGCAGTTTAAAAATGCCTAGAGATGGGGCGAGAAACATAACCTGTGCAGCAGAGGTAATTATTTTTTATATGATGATACGTTGTCCCTCCTAACCTGCTTCGGGCAATAGGTACCATGTATGAGGGCATCTGTGGTAACCCCAGATGGCGACAGTGAGTTTGACATCCTAGCAGGGGTGTTACAAGGAGACACCGTCGCCCCCTTCCTCTTCATAATAGTGCTGGACTACGCACTCAGGCAAGCCATCAGTGGATGAGAGCTGGAACTCGGCTTCACCATTACACCGAAGAGGTCTAGGAGATTCCCTGCCATAGTCCTAACAGACCTGGGCTATGCAGAAGACATCAGCCTGATATCGGACCGTGTAGAGCAGGCACAGGAGCTCTTGACCAGAGTGGAGACGGAATGTGCCACGGCTGGTCTTAGGCTAAATGCCAAGAAAACCGAGGTAATCACCTATAAAATCCTCCCGGACCATCCACCCCTAATTACAACAGAGGGCATTGCTCTGAAGGTAGTCAATGACTTCAAGTACCTGAGCTCATGGGTGAACTCATCAGAGCAATACCTGAAAGTGTGGAAGGCGCTCGCTTGGAGGGCCTTGAATGGCATGGCCTGTGAATGGAAATCCAACCTCCCCGGAAACATCAATCTCAGCTTCTTTTACGTGACCGTGGAGTCTGTTCTACTGTATGGCTGTGAAACCGGGACCCTGAAGCCCACCCTACAGAAGTCTCTGGATAGGTGCTACACCAGAATGCTCTGCGCAGTACTTAACATCAACCAGAACATGCATGTTACCAACAAGCATCTGTGTGTCAGGCTACCAGGGCTGAGCGAGAAGGTAGCAGCCAGGAGAATGAGACTTGCCGGTCATTGCCAGAGACACCGTGAGGTTCCAGCAAGCAGGCTGGTGCTATGGGAACCAACACATGGTTATCGAATAAAGAGGACGTCCCACACCAACATACGTGGACATACTTCTGAAAGATGTGGGAGCAAAAAGCCCTGGCGAACTAGCCAGATGCATGGAGGATCGAGAGGATTGGAAGCACCGCTGGAGGACTCGACAATCGTGTCAATGACACGATTGTCTCTGAACTTCAGGAGTGGCACTGTCTGACTGTTCGTTTTTCGCTTCTTTCTTTCCTTTCAGGACGATCTTTTGGCGTCGTTCCTTAACATCTTTAATTTTCCTACATTTTTCTCATTCTCTGCTTTTATTTTTAAAAAACATTTTTTTATTTCAACCTTTTTTCATAAATGTATTGCTTTCCTGGTCATCTCTACCTTCGATTCTCCTCCACATTTGGCGCTCTACCTATCCATCACGAATGACCTTTTCATATAGTGAGTCAAGGGTTGCAGTGTACCCAATACAATTACCCCTCCTTCTCACTACGTGGCCCAGGTCACGGCAGCAACAAGAAAGAGCCATCAACATTTTTTTAAGCACACAGTCAGTAGAAGCTCTTTTTTCATTCTATGGCAGGCACAAAACAACAACACTGTCTCAAAGCTGTCAAAGTAGCATCATCGTATACAAGCACTTACTCATCGAATAGTTTGATTAAAAAAAAAAGATTCAAGGTCATGCTTTCAAGATAATTTCCCATTTATTTCACACATATTTATAAACCACAATACCGCCAAAGAATATACTAACACGGTCCACTGTGGACATCAAAAGAGAACAAAACGAGATTGCGATGTAGATTTGAATAATAACAAATATAACCATTGTGATTTTTTACAAGGTGGATGAGGAATCCTTCTCAAAGGACACACTGGGGAAGGAATGTGTTTGTGAGTGTCTAGTGTCTTCTGGTACATGTGATTGACAGTGTCGGCTCTGAGAGCACCGAAAAGCATATCAATCTTACACTCCACTTCTATCCTTGCCACCCACACACACACACACCCACAGACACACACAGTAACGGAGGAAAAGACACAAAGAACACACGCTTTCAAACACCACACCCGCACACAGAAACAAATGATCAAATGCACAAAAACTCACACAAATGCACAAATACCAAGACCAATCACACACACACACACACAAGGCACTAGATAAATGCTTTGTATTCAGACATCATTCTGCACATGGAGATTGGGTAACATTCAGCTGGTCACCGGCTCCAAGGAAGCCGTAGCATTAGCAGCCTTCGGGTTAGCATGTGTCACTCTGCTTGACTGTCTATGTCAGCAGCTGGAGAGATCAATCCCTCTACCTGGATGGATAAGTGACGGGCACCAACGCAATCTGGGATGAATTAAGTTTCTTAACGTCTTGGGCTGATCTTTGCTGACACTGATCGCTAAAAAAAAAAAAAATTAAAAACAAGTAGGGGTGCGATTATCAACACCATCCGAGATGCTTTTGAAATAAGCACCTTGAAAATAATAGCTCACTGTTAGGCACTGAAGGGAAAATAGTATTTTGGATGTGGCTCAATGAGAACCCCAAAGCAACCTTTTTTTCCTAAAACTAAAAGGTATTGCAGAACACTTTGTAAGCATATAGGACACGACAGAAGCAGTGACAGTAGTTCTACTTCTGATCCCCATATTTCTTATGGAATTGAAAGAGGGTGAGGAAAAAGACATAATAGGGCCCCTTTTAATAGGTCACCATGGTGATCTGGTCAAGTCAGTTCAGATAAATATAGTGTTTTCGGTAACCTAATTCGTTTTCCCACAAGGAAAGGTTTTCAAGACAAGATGCCCTGATTGAAATATAAATAAGAAATAATTAGGTCAAATTAATATATGAATGCAAATGATGTTTTATGAGTCTTCATGAGTTTCATGATGAAAAAAGCTTCTGCGTTCAACTCTAATAATCCATACCATAAGGAATTAAACAAATCGATAATACTTTTTTTTATAGATTCCTGTTTGGTTAAATATGGGTTATCACAAATGATGCAGTTCTTGTGGGTTTTACCAAGGTGGTGGGGCTGACAAACATGACCTTCCTACGTCATCCTCCCAATCAAACACATCTGCTTGAGCTTAGCAAGCCTGCTTAAAAGATCTGCCACCATCTGTGTGACCACAATTATGCCTATTGTAATGTATCGGAACGGGCTGGTAGGTGTTTTAGTGGCTAATTAAAGTGGAAATGGGTGGGAAACACAGCGAGCCTTATACAAGACATTCTGTTCTAGAAAGAAAAAATGTATGCCTAAATGTAATGTAAAGCATTGTAGCCTAAATGATTTCAGAAAAGTTAAGCTGCAGCCTCCGAGGCTAAACTAATGATCTATTGTTGGTCTACAATTGTTTAATCGTACCCAATAC
>OLKM01003347.1:0-5000 GCA_900291075.1 Melanogrammus aeglefinus | reverse complement strand
GGATTTGAGCGCAGGCTGTATCCTGTGAGTTATGGTTGAGGCTTCGGGAGGGGGAGGGGGGGGTTAGGAAGCAGCGTTCACCAAGGGAGCACACACACACACACACACACTCACACACACACACACATCTACGTAGAAACTCAGTAGCAGAATATGTAGCACACATCTGGGGGGAGAGGCTGAGTTTCCAGCTTCCAGCTCAATCACTCTTTAGATGAATATCATGAGGCGACGCTGCCCCGGGGGGGGGGGAACCAACCTGGGGAAGGAGAGGAAGAGGAGGAAGAGGAAGAGGATGAGCAGGAGAGGGATGACTTAGTAATGTAGATGCTCTATTGCACATGGTGTGTCTGCGACATTATGGCGTAGTAGTGGATATTAAACATGTCCCCCTGGCCCGGTTCTGAGGATATGTTTCATAGCCGTGCTTCTCACAACACGCCCAAAACATCTGATCTGGCCACTATTGCCATTGCCATCCTTAGAAATGTACGATGTTTCCTTCTTTATGTAATACATTTCCTCTGCCAGGAATTTCAATTTGCCTTGAAGCCAATTCAACTCGGCCTTTCAGGCACACATTCCTATACAATTCGATCCTCAATGTCCTGGCAGGGAGAATAAAACAAGTCGGAAAAAGGAAGGAAGGGTAAGGCTCGTCCCACGACACGGGCAGCCAGACATCCAAAGGAACCCGCGTTCTCAGTTCCTCCATTAACAGATTATATGGCAGTATTTATGCCGCGAATGCTTTCATACATTGTGTTTGATTTCAACAGACGTGGCGGGAGGGGGGCTGCGGGAGGGGGTGGGGTGGGGCTGCGGGGGGTGGTTGGGGGGGTTAGATGACAGGTAATGGGAATAATGTGGGGGGGCGTAGAAGAAGTAATATGGAATATGGCGAGTGGCTAATGAAGGAGGAAAGATGGTGAGAGGGAGGGAGGCAGGAGAGGTGGATGAGCAGAACAGAAACGTGCTGCTTGTACAACCGAGGGAACAAGCGCAGAAACCACCTCGTTTACACCCCGTCCCCCAGCTGCATGCTATCCTGTCTGTGGTCTTTTTTAACCTCTATGTCCTGTTTACATGGGATTACAGTGTTTTACTCAAATTGTATAGATGACAGATACCACACACACACACACACACACACACACACACACACACACACAAAAATGCACACAAACACACACACACGGCAAAGCCTCCATACCAAAAAATAAAAGCGCCTATCATGGCCTCTGACCCCCTCTTCCACACACACCACCTCCTCACCACCTAAAAATGCACACAAACACACACACACGGCAAAGCCTCCATACCAAAAAATAAAAGCGCCTATCATGGCCTCTGACCCCCTCTTCCCCCACCACCTCCTCCTTCTCCTCCTCCTCTCCTCCTCCTCCTCCTCCTCCTCCTCCTCCTCTCTCCTCCTCCTCCTCCTCTCTCCTCCTCCTCTTCCTCCTCTCTCCCTCCTCTCTCCTACTCTTCCTCCTCCTACTCTTCCTCCTCTCTCCTCCTCTCTCCTCCTACTCTTCCTCCTCTCTCCTCCTTCTACTCCTCTCTCCTCCTCTTCCTCCTCCTCCTCTACCTCCTCTTTCCTCCTTTTACTCTTCCTCCTCTCTCCTCCTCCTCCTCTACCTTCTCTCTCCTCCTCCTCCTCCTCCTCTCCTCCTCCTACTCTTCCTCTTCCTCCTCTCCTCCTCCTACTCTTCCTCCTCTCCTCCTCCTACTCTTCCTCCTCTCCTCCTCCTACTCTTCCTCCTCTCCTCCTTCTACTCTTCCTCCTCTCTCCTCCTCCTCTACCTCCTCTCTCCTCCTCCTCTCTCCAATATTTCAAACCTCCAGCCGGTGGCGGGGAGTAGGGAAGAGGAATGAGGCAAAGCTTGAGCTATAGATCGAAGGCTGATTCAAGCAGGATCCTTTTCCACATTGGCTGTTGAATTATTAAGGCTAGTGAGGGGGTACGACTGGAGACTTGCCATTCCCTGCCCTCTGGATGCACCACAGGCTGGTAGAGGGTCCCTGGAGCATTCTCTGAGGAAAGGAATGGGTTTGTCAACGGAGGACTATCATGCGTTTGGCTGCCTTGCCTCACCCTGAGAATAGTATGATTTATGAATATTGTGTCCCTCTTTCACACTCTCTCTCTTTTACATATGTTAGAAATGAACCACGACGGCGTTTCCCATTATTATTATGGGGCTGCAGTCAATTCAGGTTCCTTGGGGTCCACGTCACACTGACATTGTCGTAAAGGCAGCAAGACTGACGGCTTTTCTTTCTCCGTAGACTGAAGAGGTTCGGTATGGACTCCAGGGTACTCTGCAACTTTTTCTGATATTCCACCGCGAGTATCCTGACTGGCTGCATCACCACCATACCATACCGGTCGGCTTAGCAACCTTTCAAAGTAGTCTTGTAACTGAAAGGTTGCTAGTTCGATCCCCAGCTCCTCCTAGCTGCGTGTTGATGTGTTGCCACCTTGCTCTGCCGTCAATGTGTATTTACCTTTGGATAAAAGGGTCTGCTAAATGCCCTAATTGTAATGACCGCAGATGTTTGTGAAAACTCACCAGGTCTGATCTGTCATCCATACAGGACCTCTTCACGGAGCTGTAGGAGAAAAGCACGGGCCATTCTCAGGGACCAAACTCTTGACTCTACTACGTAACGCCGGCGGCATTGGAGCATCAGGACACAAACCACCAGGCTCATCTCCGGGCACCACAAGACTCTTGGGGCCCTAGTTTGCAGCCGGCGTAAAGCAGATTTACCCCAGCAGCAAACTCGTGCCAGTACACTTGCGTGTCGGCGAAAAGGCATGTTCCGTCGCCAATGATGCATGGTGCTATATTACAGATTGAATAAGCAATTGCACCACTGACCAGAAAATACCTAAGTCTAAGTGCACTAACGGATAGAGCAGTTGGTGTGGCTATTTTGACGTACCATGGCAGGTCGGATCTGCAACATTAGCTTCCACACCAGTAGGCTATACACAGCACAAACGATTAGCCTAATTTAAATATTCAGATGATGTGGATTGTGAAAAAAAATATTCATAGGGGCTGCATGAATGAACAATGTAATAGGGTATGCCGTGCGTTAAAATAGTAATAACAAATATATAACCGCAAGCGGTGATTAACGGGGTCCGAGCAAAATTAGAAGTCAAGAACACAGTCACAGTCAAGTCAAGGAATATATATAAAAATAACATAATAAGGAAATATGCTCCACTTATAAACCTGAACTGCAGCCTCATTCACATGGTCAAAATGTTCTATTGATAAGCACACAACATCCAGAAAACTCAAAGCACACATTTCTCAAGTGAATTAAGGGCTTTCTTCAAAGCATATACCTGAAAAATCTTTCAAATTATGGGGAAATTAAACATTTGTAGTCAAGAACACTAATGGAAGAAATATAAATAAGAGTTAATTATGAAGGAAAAACGGTTAACGAAGAAGTTCCCCTTAATGCCATACTGTGTCTTGACAGTCCGATTCTTGGAAACTAATGAGCCAGAATGTTGATTGCCTGATGAATTTCAGGTGCTGTTCAATTTTGTGTTCCTTAAATGAGTGGCAATGACAGAATGTCATGTTCAGCTTGTTCATAATGCTCTAATCAGGATTCAGACTTTCAATCTAAGGTGCACCAGTACAGGGCATTATCCTGTTGAGCCACTGACATTCCTGAGCTGCATGAAGCCTCATTCACATTCTGAAAATGTCGATTGATGAGCACACAACATCAAGAAAACTCCAAGCACACATTTCACAAGGGAATTAAGGGCTTTCTTAAATGAGTACAGATCTGAATATTTGCACTGTTAATGGTAACCACCTAATGATAGCCGTATGGTAGTTATATAATAACAAAATGGTCATGGTATATGAGGTTTTGTATCTAAAAAATATTTCCCTATTGTTGAAAAGAGAATACACACCCTTTTGGATGTTTTGACCATTGAGTTAACAACAATGCCAAGGTATACATTTCAATATGTAATAGACAGCAGGTTAAACTGCCATTTTAAATAAAAAGCTACTTGCCACTAGAAAGATATTTTCTTTCATTTTGCTCAGTTGCAAATACCCCCAAACAAAACACATAGTCTGTTTTTTTTATTATTGTTATTATTATTGCTGAAAATGGTCCATCTGTCTGCTTCGGTCTACCAAGTTCATTCAATCCTGAGAGAGAAATAAATGATAACTCTGCTCCCATCAGCAATATTATTGCAATGTGTGGGTTCACATGCCACTCACAATAAATAGCATCCTCCTCTACTTCAACCTCATATATCCAGAATCATTTTCTGTATGAATTAAGAAACTGGTAAAAAAAAAACCAGCAGAATAATAACAAAAGATGTTTCAATGTTCTTGTCATCTCTACACTGGAACGCTGGCTTACTCACTGCTTTAGAAATAACCTTCTGCAACATTTCCATCTCAGGCACTGTGTCACAGTGACGTGAGGTTGGTTGCCATTAACAGCATTGAATACCCCCAACCCAATAGAGAATGCCTTATCAACTCACAACCCGATGTAGAACCAATTCAACTAGTCTCTTAAAACAGTAAACTACTATTAACAGCCTAGCAAAAACTATGAATAAGTAATCTCTCCAAACAGATTATAGAAACAGAAAGACAGTTGTACCATATTACCGCCCTCCTGGCTGGAATTATAAGGATACAAGTTATGTGATACATATCACAGCCCTCAGCCATGCAGAGAATAATGCCACCACCTCAGCTTAGTCTGACCGACCACTAAGAAAATTGCTAGGGGTATCATTCAATAAACCTTCTCACAATACGTTTTCTTGCATCCTATGAATCCTCCCTAAACTGCCGTGCAACTACCTGAGACTGGTATCCCCAAACGTCTGGCGGAGTATTGAATTCTCCCGCAAGCAGGGTCTCAGAGGAGCAATACATTTCTTTCTGTTTCCTGATATACTTTTGCGGCACCAATCACCC
>OLKM01003346.1:0-38340 GCA_900291075.1 Melanogrammus aeglefinus | reverse complement strand
AGTAAACATCTTCAAGCGAGCTACGCTAATTCAATGCAAATCCAAGACGATTCCACAGCTAGCTAATGGGAACAGGATGAAGGCCAAGTTCCCTTATACAGGTTTCCTGGCAAATAAGGTTCCCAGCTATCTAAAAAAATGCCAGGCTAACTCTGATCGACGACAATAGACACTACATACAGGAGTCCAACCCAGGAAACATCACAGCCAAGCCAGAATATTTACTGAGCAAGGTGGCAAAATCAAACATGCCCCAGCACATCCCTCCAAATCCATACATGGAGCATCACAGACGAACGGCTTCAACCACTCACCCAAAAAACCCAACTGGGCTGGCATCAACCACAGGTCTCCACCGTTAAGCATAAGCAATACAAAGTTCCAATTACAAAATAGTCATTTACACAACGGTCCAATACACCGATCCATAACTTAAAGATCGTTTTAAGAAATTGCGAAATAAAATAAATGACAACCAATAATAAGCTACAAGGATGTAGAAAAAAAAATAATGTATGGGCTCTAATTGCACCAAGTCGCGAACGCAAACGAGAGAACCTTACAACTTATTTCTTTCCCCACAATGCCAACACCCCAACCGAGAGAACCAATCGGGTTCCAACCGGCTTCTCAATAATAATTATGTCCCTGTTTGGAGAACACCGCTCCGCTAACCAGGGTGAATCTGAGGAAACATAACATAAACACACTGCCATCCCCCTACTGCCGCAAACAGACAATCCCGATCTCATGCTTACTCTAACACAACTCGTAACAGGCTCCTTTTGAAAAACACAGGAGGATAGGGGCGGCGTGAGCACCGTGAGTGACTCCAAGACGCACTTCCGACAGCAGATCGGAAAAGAAAAATATCTATCCATCTATATACTAATCTTATAAATCATTTCATTTGAAATATGACGTCCCTCCTATCCTTTACACTGGAACATCCAAAGCATAATGAAGGGGGGAAATAAGATTAAGCGTGCATACGCACACAAGCAAGAGAGTACGAGGATGAGCGTGGAGGCGACACATGCATCTAGTGGCCATATGGTGGACCAGGTTGAACACATCAGAAACCGGGAAGACGCGTCAGGCCAGAGAGGGAGCAGGTAGAAGCTGGGGTGTATTTCAGCTCATGTCCGTCACCGGCGTGGGACACGCCTGTTAGATCAGAGTTCAAAAGACAAGCGGTCATGGGTGTCGAATGATATGTAAAAGATTTGAAATGACACGGGCCAGAGAACACGACGACCATCTGACCAAGGAAACTGAAGTGGAACAAAAGTGGACTGTTGCAACACGATGTTAGCTTACCCGGTCAAGTGTCGTGTGAAAGACAGCTGAGTTGACAACAAGAAACTTCCTCCGCCCAGGTGTAACGCAGAATCTGAATCTTCGCCAAGTTAAGCAGAACACACGCTACGAATACCGATATAGTAATAAAGACAATTAAAGAAGACCACCCACTCACAACCCTTGCACGAGAAAGCCCACTACCAAGACCAAAACAGTGTTCTTTCTCGTGGGCACATTTGAAAACAGCCATCAGACTCCTTCAATCACTCCAAGAACCATGCAAACATTCCTGACAGCACAATAACGACAACTGTATCTCTACTACGCGCTGCTATCGGCATTTGCACTTTACTATATACACCTATGCCACCCAATAACTACCTCAAAACACTGTGAATATTCTATTATGTATACTCTGTTCGTATATATTTGTTTATTGTGTTTTTTTTTGCACTATTTTGTTATAGGTTGTGTGGGCAAATATTTTAACAGCACATGGGAGTATGGGGAAACAGAATTTCGTTCCTCTATATAATTTGCAGTCGGTCTGACAATAAAGTTCACTGTGACTTTTATTGTTATTGAGCCGCACTGAGCGACCGCATTGAGATGCTTACGATCAGAGCAGTGGACCACTGTGGAACCCAGTTGGTAAATATCTCACACAGTATATCACAAGCCATATTAAAACAGAACAGAGAAACTTATGTGATAAGAAAACATTGGAGCAAGGCCTCACTGCCAACCCCTTGAAATTGACAGGTCTAACTGTGTCCTCCTCCTCGTTCGCGCACGCACGCACGCACGCACGCACACACGCACACACACACACACACACACAACACACACACACACACACACACACACACACACACACCAACACACACACACACACCACACACAACACTCACTCACTCACTCTTCGGCTCTAGGCTTTATTCTCCGCACACTGCAGAGGGCTTGCTTCATTGGAATCGACTTGGGTTGGTGCCTCCATCTTGTTACATTAATGAGGTATTGATCTGGCCTGCTCCAGTAGCCACAGCTGGTGGGAATGGACTTAAGAGTCAGAGGTCAGCTTACTTTGGTGCCACCGTCTCCCAAGATATGCAAAGAAAAGTTGCATACCTTTATGTTTTTACTGGAGCAAGTTTGACAAATGTCTCCAAATAAATACGCATTCATTTAATTTGTGCGTCAGATGGAGACGTAAATATGTATTAAGGCAGGATTGCATGCCTCCATTTTTTTTCACCAGATCTGAGTTTTCATTAGTTGAGTGACTGTTGGCAGAGATCATGTTTGCTATTTAACAGGAGGAATATTTCTTTCCAAATGAATAGCAAATAGTAACGCCTAGGAGATTTCAGGACTTTGAAATGCATATGCCACAACGACAGCTCTGAGCCCTAAAACAAAGCCAAACCAGTTGGTAAATATTAAAGTTTCTCTGTACACCTTATGAAAGTCTTCCCAAGGTATATGTACTGAAAGGGCATTATTTGGTTGCCTAGACTTCCACACAGACTTCCTCCCATAGGGTACACCCATTAAACATATTTTTTAACAAATGTTTTGCCAATGTACACAAATAAAAATATATCCACAAATGTATCCAGAAAACCTAGCATAGAGTGAAAATCCTTCAACCCTTGGAGGGCAAATCGAAACTGTGCCCCAAGTGAACCTCTGCAACATACAACTGCTCAAGACTCATCTTCTTGAAAACTAAACTGAAACATAAACGTTCCGTGACATGAGTATGATCCTGTAAATGATGTACAGCATGGAAAGAAGTGTCACTTAACATGGTAATAAGGTTGGCCGAAATGTGGCACACGACAGGATTTTAAATAAATAAATAAATAAAGATGGTGTGCGCTGCAAGGTGTTTTCAATGCAACAGAGCTAGCTTAGAATGAGATCACGTTCTCGGCTCAAGAGCGGGAAAATGCAGGCCGCGAGCATCTTCGAGATGTCAGGCCCGGTCAAGCCCATCCAAATCCCATTTGGTTGAGAGGATTTTCTCTTTTTTTGGGGGGTAAGAACTATAATTTCAATGTACAAGACGGCAAGACAGTTCTTCACCCTAACCTCCGTCTTGAGGTTGCAGTAGTTTTCAATGTTTTTCAGATCCACTTGGCTTCGGTAAGAAAGCACTTTAAGGTAAACATCGAAACAGATTTTTTAGTTTTGTGCTGTGTTTTGTGGGGGTTGGGGTGGGTCGGGTTCGAACATCAAAACTGAAAAGAAAAATCGGCTCATTTCAGGGCACTCCCTAATGTTTTTCTAACCATTTCCTCACATTGCGTTGTTTTAAAACCGTCAAGAATGTGTGACACAACAGCAAAAACACGATTATGCCTCCCCACAAGAGAGACAAGCACAGCCAAAACCTCTTTATGCGTGTACCGCTAGTGGTTATAAAAGAAAGCAGCCATTTCTGACTTATAAACCCCTTGTCAGAGATTTCATTACTCCTTCCTCACCGGCTCATGCCTGATGAGGAAGACACAAGCTTTCCCCATAAAGCCATAAGTCCTCTACAGGACATGCCACGTGTGAATATGTGTAAGCCAGTATTTATTCAGAGAATGAGATCTTTAAAATGCCCCCGGGGAACGAAGGAAACACACAGAGAGAAACCCAGCCTTAGGGAGGCGGTCACGGCGACACAGGGACTGGGAGCGGTTGTTTATTTGAAAGCGGGAGGGAAGGGTCGCAATTCGTCTCATGACCTGCTGACAATTAATGAAACGCCAAGGATCAATGGATGACCTTGTCTGCGCCGCGTGGTAATGAAGGATATCAGTCACTTCCCTCACTGCTGGAGCCTTTGGCACGCAGTCATGGGTGTGAGTGTGTGCGCAGAGTGGCCTGAGCCACCCTGGAGGGCTACACCCATTTGGAGGGGGGGGAAAATTGCCTCTGCATCTCATGTTAATTGCACATTGGTGTTTGTTCTTGAAAATAAAGAGGGAAATGGGGAAGCGGAGCGAAAAAAAAGAAGCAATAAAGATAAGACTTATCTCAATTGCAATGTCTTTGTGCAAAAATAAACCCAAAAAACAAACACAGTCTGTGATGAATTTCGATTGGCTGAAGGAACTCGCAGAAGTCGTTGCGGAAACGACACACGGCAACTCAATAAGGGGCGACCTGTTGAGATGGTACCGCCAAGTCTTTCCCCCAACGTGGACGCGGGGAGCGCAGTGTTAAACATCCTCGTGTCAAAGTATCTTTCCCTCTTTCCTTCTGATTTTAAAAAAAGATGGTGGAGTGACAGCGCCTAGAGTGGCATCTTTTTTTAAAAGAGCGATAAGCTCCCCATGCTAATAGAGCTGCGAGCGGTGCCCAATGTGGCGACACCCCACCACCCACGCATGATGTGTGCGTGTGTGTGTGTGTGTGTGTGTGGTGTGTGTGTGTGTGTGTGTGTGTTGTGTGGTGTGTGTGTGTGTGTGTGTGTGTGTGTTTGGGGGGCGGGGGGTCCACCATCCCCGCCCCAAGGTCACCTCTATACACACAAAAGCCCCAACACGGGCATACACCTGAACGGTGAGACAAAGATAGGCCGCTAATGGGATCTCTACATTTGGCTAGCTCGTGTAATAGGGAGCTGTGAAGTGAGACGTCAGGTCCCGGAAAAAAAAAGGAAAAAAGAACGACATGGTTTTTTGACTCGTCAGTGTTCCCCTGCCTACCTCATTTACAGTCGGGCAGGTTCCACTTCGACCTTCAGTCGAGCGGCATCTGTATCTTTTTTTCTACCCTAATCCTTCAGGGCATACATTAAACCGACGGGTGGATTGAGTTTGACAGAAGATGATGGAGTGATTCATTGGCATCACATGGTGAGAGCTCATTAGGGATTCATTAGGAGTTTAGACAACAAGCCAAGTGCTCTGTGCCATCCCAGTGGCCCACTGCTGTGTGCAGTATAGTTTGAAAAAGAGAGACGCTGGGAATTAAATACTGTGGAACAAAGGCGGAACTCCACAGTGGGACAATCAGATTAGTGTTAGCGCTGTATGTGGATAGTATGGGACTTCAAACAGTGCATTTCAAAACACAAGCGCGACGGGAGGGGGAGTGAAGCCGAACGCTTGTCAAAGCCTCGACAATAAATGCTACGAGCTGCCGTATTTGGAAAACAAAGCATGGCTCAACATTTACTGTTTCCATTGGCAACAGGAATTGAGCCACTGTCAATCATTTCCCATGGTCTGATGGTGCCAGTTTGTCGCCATGAGATCAGTGCCGAGGGAGACAAAATAAGACTAGCTGTTTAGAACTGACATTTGGATTTTCTTCACACTGTGAACATGTCCTTTCAAAAGGGGCTGTATTCGCTTTTTTCTACGGGGCCCGCGTTGTAAATTGTCAGTACAATGAATCCGGAAAGCCCGTTTTGGTTAAAGGTTACAAATGGTGGATATTATCACAGCAATGAAATCAACTCGTATTAGACGGGTAAAAGAACAATCCTTCAGCATTAGATTGTGTTTTTTCAACGTGTCAAGGAGTTCAACCTCAGGAAAAGAATTATATTATTCCGGTAATAAAAACATCAGACAAAAAAAAATAAAATCAGTGTACAGGATGAGATTAGGATGCTCGCGAAGTCAACCGATGAAACCAAATGTCTTCTCTAGAAGGTTCTATATATCGATAAGGGTGTGGCGCGCGCATGTGAACACCATTTGTCTGTGAGGGAGGCCTCAGGAGTGGTGGGGGGGAGAAGTCAGAGGAGAGCGAGAGAGAGACAGAAAGAGAACGAGGGAGGGTTCATAAACCTATTAGGAGCCTCTGTCGGCCATATTTCTCATGGGAACGTGTAACGTTAGCCAGGGGCCGGCGGTCATGTAAGGCAGCAGACAATAGCTCAGGATGCCTCAGATTTTGAACAATAGAAAGAGAGGAACCTTAAAAGTGATGTTCCATGAATGCCAAATCTCCCCGAGACTCTTGGAGATCCCATGGCTTTAATGAGTTGTTAGCTTGGAGAGAGAGAAGAGTAGAAGAAGCGAGAGAAAAAAACCCAGTTGGGTTGCATCTCATCTCCAAGCTTAATGAAAGTATGGTATTTAGCATGGCTGAGTGGGACTCGCAGAGTAATTTGACATAATTAAAAAGTCGGTCCGTCTCCATTGGCTTTCCTACGAAGGCTTAATGTGACTCATGTCGCTTAATGTGCCCATCTCACATTCCGGAGCAATGTGAGCATGTCGTTGCGTGCATCATTAAAATCTGGACAAAAAGCTTTTCCATTACCCAGTTTGGCGACACGCACGCAATGGAGTCTGGCGCAGACATCGATACGCGGGGGTCTACTACTGTTCAACAATCACCAACCAACACTGGTGCTGATTATACCTTTTTATCTAAACCCAGATGTCTGCTAAGGTCTTCATCATAAACACACAACCAAAATTCAGCCACATCAATCCTGTAATTTCAGCGCATCTGTTAATGGCCGATAAGAATCAACAAATAGCCCGTTCACAACTGGGAAGCCCAAGCAGGATACACACAAAGCAGACTGGAGATTGTTCTCCATCACGCCAAGATCAAGCCCAGGCCCGAATGCAATTTGGATAGCACAAAGGCATCTATGGCTCATTCGGACTAATCTGGCGCTGGCGGTATCAAGCTGGGTCCGAATGTTTCCGATCAGTTAGAACTTATCAGAACAGGGCAGGCAGATGGCTGACTATTTCGTGTTTACCAGCTTCTGTCGTTAATATAATTGATTAATCAACCGTCGCGGTTGGACCGTAAACAAAAAAATAAAAAAAAACTGTGCGTTGCCTGTGGTTTCTTTCTCCATCTGCATTGTGGCCTGAGACGGGAAGTCTGCTTTCGTGTGGGAAAAGTCGAAAACCTCACAGACAACCCAGCTTCAATTCCACTTTAATTAAAAAGGAAGGCTAGGCCAAGCCCACAGTTTTATTTTCTTCAGAAACTTGTCCATGGCAGCCCATGGCAGCTTGCGTGTGTAAATTGTGGTGGCTGGGATATAACTCAACTGAAAACCCACTTGCAAAACAATATATTCTCCATCTCCGTTGACCCAACTGATTAACTTCTTGAGAATCCGTCAGGAGGTCTAAAAATATATAGTTGAGGCACATTGTTGGAACTCTCGACGTAATGGAAAAGTGTGCAGTGCTTTTGACACACAGGGGAAAAATGAAGCCACAAACAAAACCTGAAAAGCCAGTAAACCAATTATATCATGGACACGGTCGAAATTAAAAGCATCTGAGTCACCCAACCATTTAACCAATCCTGGCATGGTCGACAGAGCGCTATGCAGAAGACCACTTAGAAAAGTTCATAAGCATTGATGTGCATCTCTCCTTAGCAGTTAGAAGTGCTTCATTCATTCTTTCTCCGTTTCCTTTTATGTCACATACGTCTTTTAGGCAGCATTGCTTACCTTCATTGTGCACGCAATAAGGCGATGAGCAATGCTTAATCACTCCAGTGTTGCACTTCAAGGCCATTTCTAACGAGTAGACATGTTCGCCTGCTAAGAGCGACATCTGTGGCCGTCCATGCTCCCGAGTTAACCGCAGACATTGAAATCCCGGCAGGCGGATTGCAATCGCATTGCAATCGTAACCCAGCCAATCGTGTGCACTTCTCACGTGTCCAGAAGACAAAGGACTAGGCCTGGTGGTGACGTAAAGGGAGAAGATAATAAATAAATAAATGAACACAGCCTGTGTTCACACTGATGACGGCTCGTCCCTCTCTCTCCTCAACCTCCCCCCCCCCCCCCCCCCTCCGCTATAAAACAATAAAACGAAACGAAAGGCATCATGGTTGATTTTACATTCATTTCACGCTTGGTGCCACAATGTTCCAGCAGGCATCTGTGCCCACAAAATGGCAGCTTATGCCGAGAGCTCACTGGCTCAGGGCTTTGCAGGGATTTCATTAGCGAGGCCCACAGGGTGTCGGGGAGTGCGACTCAAGATTGTTTTTGCATGGTTGCTGGGAAGCAGCTTGGGGAGAATCTGTGTCCGGTTCTAAAAAGCTAATTACGGTTCCTTTTCAATCCACGCCCAGACGTGTCTCCTTTCTGGCGTTGACCGCGCCCGTTCGCTAATTAAGGCCAAGAAAATGC
This sequence comes from Melanogrammus aeglefinus, assembly GCA_900291075.1. NCBI lineage: Eukaryota > Metazoa > Chordata > Actinopteri > Gadiformes > Gadidae > Melanogrammus > Melanogrammus aeglefinus. The sequence goes on along the minus strand of OLKM01003346.1, from coordinate 29,903 downwards.
ATTCGGAGAGGACCCGATAAACACGACAGAGCCAATATACACCTATGAAGTAATCTGAACTGCTGCTTATAACCTGGACCTGGGCCTGGACTGCAAAACAATGGTTTCAGGAACATCATGGCGGCGGTCGAAAAGACTGGTCTGGGAATGGTAGAATTAAAGTAAAAGGTTTCCTGAGCCATAGGGTGACCCAGAGGGCCGGATGGATCAAGGGACCGTCCTGCATTGCCGCGTCCCTTTCAGGGGTGTCCGGGTGAGCAACATCTGAGGGGGGGGGGGGAGCAGCCCGCCAGATGGAAAAGGTGCTTAACCCGCAGTTCTGGGTCTGGACTAGTTCTGTCTACAGGCAGTCGATCCCCCCCCCCCCCCCCCAACACAACGGGGCAAGGAGAAAACCCGGGCAGCCGAGTGCAGGGGACGTGTATTACGACGTATAATATGATATTGATTTCATGATGAGGCGCGATGTTATCAGGGGGGACATTGAATTATTAAAAAAGGTAATTTCCTACACACGGCGACCACATGCATTCCTGTAAAGGGTTGCATTTATATAGTGGTTCCATTTCGTTCCAATTTCATTGGCAACGCCTCTGGCAGTCCTCCAGAATTCATAGCACTGTAGTTACATACATAACTTTCCTTTTCTAGCCATTACGGCCACTCCAATCACTTCACAATGGATGTAAATCTTTCAACCCCCCACCCCCCCACCAGGCCAATTGGGACATCCTTGAATAAAGGATGTTGCTCAAGGGCACAAAGTCTTTATTTCCCCAGGAAGTACCCCCAGAACCCCGCTGACCTGAGATACTGCCGGTTCATTGTAAATGCACACTTAGAATTCACAGGACTTCATAAAATTACAGATAACGTTTTTTTCAAAGTATGCGATTACCTAGCTAGGGCTACTTATTCCGGACAAAAGGAGGAAATCATTGAACACAGTGGTTTCCCACAGAGACGGGCACAGTGTGTCATTCAAAAGCATCTCGAAACCCTGAACAGCCAATCAAAATAAAGATTGGAAAGATTGGTAGTCAACGTGCGTCAACACGTAACACGTGAATCGTCTATCCCCCGAAACAACTTGCCTTGCCAGAAATATTACATTTTAATAATTGCACATGCCAGATGTATTAGTAGGTTCTCGGCAAAGGAAAATAAAGTGGGAACTGAAGTCGCTTTAACCAACGCAGAAGTGAGAGAGAGGAACAGTGTGGAATTCCTCCACAATGTCGCCATTGTTCCTCCTGTAAACACGCGGTGGTCAACAGAGCACGACACGGACTGTTCGCCCCGTTTGCCCTTTTGTTCCGAGCAGATTCAGGTCATTCTGTCTCCCCCCCCCCATTCACGAATAAATTCTGCCCGAGGTTAAGAGAAAAAATCAGCAGGAGTGTTTATCATCCTCTTTTTTATCTCCCCCGCCTCCTCCGTTCCCCAAAGAGTCAATTCCCATCAAGGCCCTGACATAAATTGGCTTCGGAAACAGTGAGAAAAGCTCCCCCATTCACCGCGAAGCTGCAAAGCTGCGAGGCAGCGAAGAGGCCAGGCACAGCAACGGTCCACTCTGCATGAATACAGCCCGCTCTGCGGTTGCCCAGGGCCGCCTATTGATTGACATGGGAGGACGGCCCATTATGCATCCGACTCATTCTCCGAGCTTCGTACTTAAATACAGTTCAACAGCTGAGGAATGACAATCACGTCGTCTGCCGGCAGTAAAAAAAAAATAAATTATAATGATTAAACTAAACGCAAAAACACTTTTGTTTGAAAGATGTTTGCGGCTAATGTACGCGGCTATGCAATTAATTTGAATGCTTACAGGCATCAACGTTAAAATGCACAATTAGCACAATTTAAAAAGAGCACAACAGCCCCGGTTACAATGCGCCCCACACAATTCGGTGGATTTAGAAAACGGCTTCAAATGGTCTCGAGACCGAGAGACTGAGTGGCGTCAATAATAAATGAAGGAATGGCACTACATTTGAACCAGATCCATGTGGCGCTGCACTCAGCTTGAACCCGGGGCCATGGCCCAGGTAATGGGGCCCAACGCTTACAGTTCCCTCCCCAGGAGGCAGTGACAAGAAGAGTGCCGGCCAGAGTGATGGAATGAGTGAAAAGAGCAAAGAAAAATAGAAAAAAATAAAATCACACTCCAGACAGAGTGAAAGCCCGAATGAAAGAGTGCGGTTAAGAGTGGAAGGGGGAAATAAAAAAAACACTTCCACCTTTTTTTTTTAAACGTCAAAAATTAGGCGCGCCTCTCTCGAGTTTCACCCATGTGAGAAATAGTCGAGCTCCCCACAACTAGGTTTAACCGCGGCTCCATCTCACAACCCGCCTGACAGATTTCCTCTGTCAACGCAAGAAAGCACTTTGGAGAGTCCCCCGTCCCAACACCCACAACTCCCATAGCCCATGGGCTTTATCACCGCAACTCCCGCCGGCACCAGCTCCAGGCATGTACAACTGATGGATGAAGGGAGCGTGGCTAGATGGAGCTGGGTTGCGCACACACACACACACACAAAGATGTCAGCAGCTATAACAGGCACACCTCCACCGATGCTAACGTCACCGACACCATAAGGGTCAAATATGTTGGCTATACCATGCACACCTCAACATACCCTGGAAGGTAAAGCATGAGACTGATTCTGCCCCGTAGGGGTCAAAGGGCGGTGGCTATTGGGGCTTTGTTTCCGAACTTCGTTATTTGAATATCAAAAAAAAAAATCAAAATTCGAACGAATATTAGGCAGCCCTTAATATTTGAATCTGTTGTGGGCAGGCCAAGAGGGAGAGAGGTCAGAGAACCCCACGCAGTCTATTTATAATATTGTACTGACCACGGAAGAGGCAGTGAATAAAGTATTGATTAGACAGCGATTTATTAGAAACCTAATAAACCGTTGGAACACGCAAGGCCGGTAATCATGGCAACGCTGGTAAACAAATCTCGCGAAGCCCAATCCTGGTCTTACTGAAGGCATTTAATGGGTCAAAATATTCGCAATCAATATTTGAATATATTCGAATATTAATATTAATAAACAAACAAACTTCGAATACGATTTTTGGGCAAAAGTCAAAGCCCTAGTGGCTATATCAGGAAACACCTCAACTTACCCAGTGAAGTAAAGGACTGGGACTGATGCTGCATGGCCTACACCATAAGGGTCACACAGGTGGTGGCTATACCAGCCACACCTCGACCTCCCCTGTAGCGTAAAGGGTGGAACAGATGCTACATGGACGGGATCATAAGGGTCAAAGGCGGTGGGTATCCCCAGAATGTCCTTGGATGCGACAGGAGTCGGTTCAGCCTCAGGTAAGCACCCCGCGCGATGCACTCCATCACTCAGGCGGCACTTCTGCTGGGTGCCACGCATCCTGTGTGAAGTGATGCCATATGCTCTGAACCCATAATTGACTTCATATATTACATTTGCCTAATTGGACAAATGTCATGGTGATCCAGGTAAGAGTGGGTTGCCGGTGTCACCAATAAATCACCGGTATTTGCCTAATTAATTAGGCTTCTGGAGCCGGAAGATAACAACTTTCCCCCAGAGCGGCAGAGTTAGTGGCCTGCATCCGTGACACTTGGCTATAAAGATAAAGGCTAGAGCTAATGGCAGGATATACAAGCCGTCTGTTCGCCCTCACAGTTCCCCATCCGCATTAAAAGACAAACGTGACTTTTAACTACAGTTGCGTTGAACGAGGCTAAAGCCAGTTAGCTTTTGTAGTTATTTACACAACGGAACTGGCTACAACGCCTGGGATACACAAAAATGAAATGTGTACACTAAAAAGAAGACTTATGTTCAATCAAATGGATTGTTTTTTCGGGTCCAGCGAGGAGTGCAATCAAAAGTGCTGTGTTGCATACAAAGATAGCCATGTCGCCAGACAAGACGGCAGTCAAACTAAGGTCAGGTGAGAACAATATGACAGGACCAACTCAGCTGGTGTTTTCCATCAAAACTTTCAGCTCCCAACCTTGGAGTGATTGTACCAAGACGGGGGCCAGAAGTGCAATAAAGGCAGAATATTATTTTCCTAGCAAACAAGACACTTTTTCATCTTGGCCTAGCACCGTGGCTAAGACTAATAGCAGTGCAGCAGAAACTCAGACACAACCGCTACCTTACAGTATTTATGGAGGCCAGCAGAGACCGTCATCTCTCAGGGTGCCTTCTCCCCAGGAGAGGGACAGGGTTTACTCACACAGCAGGGGGACTATTAGGTACGCTCTCCTGAGAGACAAGTGCCCCCCTGTGTTTGAATGCTGTAGTGCAACTACAAAAATTAAACACACACACACACACACACACACACACACACACACACACACACACACACACACACACACACACACACACACACACACACACACACACACACACACACACACACACACACACACACACACACCCCCAAATTCAACAGTCAACCCAGAGGGAGCCTCTATCATCAAATAAACCGGTGCGGCTATGAATAAAAATAAAACCATGACTCATCTTCCTGGACATTTTCATTTGTATTCAAAATTATGTGAAGCCATGAAAGAATAAATATGAAGCTAAACTAGATAAGAGAGGGCCAATCAGTTTCTTCCTGAAAACAAAAATCCTTGGATCAATGTGGCTCCATCTCCTCTCAGCATCCATCTCTCAGGAGATCTATTCTAGGCAGGTCTTTGCCTTTTTCTGCTCTGGGCAAAATGTCGTCCCCCCCCGCCAAAAACCTTGTCCAAAGTAAAGCAAACAGGGGGGGGGGCGGGGCTCAGCTCGGGCTGGCTTCTCGAGCCGCGGAGCTCGGATCCGTCTTGTCCGAGTTACAACCTCGTTTGTTTGCCTTCCCCCCAGCCCCCGGGCACCTGCCGCTTGCTGCAGGTGGGCATGTAATTGCTCCGTGGCGTGGTCACGCTCTGAATGGGGAGGAGAGACCAACCCGTCTAATGAGGCTGCCCACTGCGCCGCGTCTCCCCTCCTGGGAGACAGGAGAAGGAGTTTGTGTGTGTGTGTGTGTGTGTGTGTGCGGGTGTATGTGTCTGCGCGCTTATGAACACGCGTATGTGTGTTTCTATGCCTTGGTTGCAATGTCTGTATGTGTGGTATTGTGTGTATTTATTTTCCCTTGCCTGTGGGTAGGTGCGAGAGCCTGTGCCTATTTGGCCTAGCATCTTTATGTGTGTGTGCGCATGTGGGCTAGTATCTTTGTGTGTGTGTGTGTGTGTGTGTGTGTGTGTGTGTGTGTGTGTGTGTGTGTGTGTGTGTGTGTGTGTGTGTGTGTGTGTGCGTGTGTGTGTGTGTAGGTCTCCACACGCACACATGTGCGCCGGTTTGCGTACTTGCGACAGCGCATGCGCGGATCTAGCGTCCCTATGTTAGCCATTACCCGCATCTATGATCTAATGCTGCTGTGAAAAGTGCAGATGATGAAGTGAGGGGAGGCACTCTCATTGTCCTCCCTACGTCTCTCTCTCTCTCTCTCTCTCTGTGTCCCTCTCGGCAGTATGTCCAGGCCGTAATCAGCTAAATGTGCTAGGCTGTAAATACTGTGAACTCTGGCCTTTGGCAACGGACTAATAGGAGTGAGTGAGTGAGTGAGTCACACTTAGAAAGGGGATTCGAATTTACAGCAGGCGCATTGTCCTCACACACACAAAATGTCAAACAGCAGGGGAGAGAGGGAACATTAGGTTCCTCACTCAGGTTAATGAATGTGTTTGAGTACATCAATGTGTTTTTTTTTTTTATCAGATGCATGATAGGGGCCCCTCAGAGTTACCAAGCAAGGTTGCCTCAGCCAAAGTACGAATCCCAGTCCACACAGCGCCGGGTGGGATATATCAGCGCGTGATCTGATTTGTCAGTCGACAGGGTACCCGCTGAGAATATCAATCTTTCTGCAACTTGGATGATCGGATCTGCCGGTGCTAACGGGAATCCAGAGGCGTGTGGAGCAGAGCGTTACTCCCATGGAAAACGAGCAGCCCATTGAAGAATGAGTGTACATCCCTGGCAAGTCTGTAAAAGTCATATTACGGTATGAACTGATAGCAGGGTTTCTTATGGGTTTCTTCAGATGTGTGACCCTGATGCAACACAATGGACCAGTGTTTGGGATGGGACAACAACGTCCCGGCGTCGGTTTGTGGAGCGATTATGACATGAAGCCGGTGGTCCCGTTCACGTCTGTGTTCAAAGTTCACGATTACCACTCGAATCAACAACGCTCAAAGGAAAAGAAAATCAAAACTATCTGCACCATGTTTGTCCTGCTGCTGACTGTGTGTGTGTGTGTGTGTGTGTGTGTGTGTGTGTGTGTGTGTGTGTGTGTGTGTGTGTGTGTGTGTGTGTGTGTGTGTGTGTGTGTGTGTGTGTGTGTGTGTGTGTGTGTGTGTGTGTGTGTGTGTGTGTGTGTGTGTGTAGTGTGTGTGTGTGTGTGTGTGTGTGTGTGTGTGTGTGTGTGTGTCTCTGTAGCGTGTGTGAGAGTCTGTGTGTGTGTGTGTCTCTCTGCGTGCACGGATGTCTCTCTGTAGTGTATGTCTCTGTATGTCTCTAGTCTGTGTGTGCTTGTCTAGGCTGGTCTCTGCAGTATGCGTGTTTGCCTCTCCAGTGCGTGCCTGCCTGCGCGTGTGTGTGTGTGTGTGTGTGGAGGATAAGAGCTGGGTGTACTCACTACTGGCACACTGCTTGTCGGCTGCTTCGCCCTGAGTGCTGCTCCCTGCTCGCTCATCTCCCACGGTGCTGTGCTTTCTGGTTGCCGCGCCGGCGCCGGGAGCTGCAGTCGGCTGGGCTGGCGTCTGAAAGTCTGCAAATACCACAGAGGATCAGTTACCGACAATACTTCACGTATATAGGCGCACGCAGACGGCTGCCTGCGCGTGTGTAGAGGCGCCGATCAAACACATTGACCCGCAAGAAAGTGCCTCCGTGGGTGTATGTGTTTGTGAGTGCGTGGGGCGTGCGTGTTCAGACGTATAGGAAAACATAGATCGTCGGCTAAGCAAGCTGATAAAACACAATTACACGGGACGAGCTCCGATGATTACAGGAAGCACACTTGCCGAGCAACAAAGCCATTATTGACGACCTTCAAATGGAGACCTGGCTTTTTGGAAGCATTGTCCTTAGCTCGCCTCCTTCTGCATAAATCCGAATGACTATAAACGTCTGGTGGAGGTTCAAAACACGAACCAGGGAGAGCGATAGAGAGAGCGAGCGGGCGAACGCCCAGGAAGAAACTGCGGTGGCTGTTAAAAGAAGACATTGTCATTGACTTTGTCATTTTATTCCACTTCCTGCCCTGCCTACCAGGATCCGTCGTCACAGACACGGCCCGCCCAGGCAGGTGAACGTAGGGACATGACACTAAGGAGAGTGGACCCGATTGCAGGCCGGGGCTAAATTTATAGTTTCATAAGCAGCGCCGTGAAGAGCTGATGAAATATTCACAGCTTTTTGTTTCCCCGCCTATCCGGCTGCGGTCTCCCGCCTTCTGCAATATTTATTTTACGCTCTGGGCTTTTCGCCGGTGAAAAGAGTAAATTTAACGTGGCGGGATGACCCCGCGAATTCGACCTCTTCCTTGACATGACTTTCCGGGGGTGAAGAGAGGATAACACCGGGGAACGTGAAAGTGAGTCAGGATTTAATTGGCTGTCAGCGGGCGGGGGTGGTTAGGGTGTAGCGGGTGTAAATACAAAGGGATGAATCCTCTGCTAATCTCTCTCAATTTAACGATCCACGCAAAAATGGATAATGCACAAAACCGAACCGACAGAGAGGGCAGAGGGATGGCAGTGTAACGCAACGACCCACATTGTGGTTCATGAAGGGATGCGTATGGAATAATGAAGCTCTGCCGTGGCAGTATGTAGGCGCGTTGCCCTTCTCCGGTGACAACAAAGGTGCTTTAGGGCCCGCCGTTTCCCACTGTCACAGGAGAACGGGGATGATGTGCTATCTTTCTGACGTTTATCGATGCAGATGGTTGTTTTTAATGGTGTCAAAGCCTGTAAGCATCAGTACTTAATAATAATAAGTGTGTTCCGTGTGCGCCGTGCCTTGTTATGTTGCCTCTATATCAAGCTCTTTCATAACACTCTTTATAGTGATAGTCTTAACAAACATAGTCAGAGAGGGCAGCATGCATCACGACTGATTATGTGTACGCGGTGTCGTGATGATCTTGTGCTGTTGTTCCTGTGCTGATGGACAATAGAAACATATAAGAAAACACATTTGCATAAAAAACAACCACACTGTTTGTCCTGGGGAAATGTCTGGCCCAGAAGCCCTTTCCTTTGGGGATGGCTGCCGCAACAGAAACCTCAGGTGTGTGCGTGTGCATATCTTGCTATATATACACCGATGGCTTCTACATTTTAAGCAGAAGGCTTATTAGGTGGACTCCGGGATTTAGTTAAAAAAAAGGTTTTCCAGTGTGCTCGTTACTGATTTCAGAGGAGAGGCAATAAAATTGTTTGAACATAGCTATATGCCTATGTACACACGATTTCTGAGCATAATTAAATAGCTGCTGATGAAATATGGTGCATCAGCACACTGTTTCGCCCGTGTGTGCGGCTGTGTGTGTGTGTGTGTGTGTGTGTGTGTGTGTGTGTGTGTGTGTGTGTGTGGTGTGTGTGTGTGTGTGTGTGTGTGTGTGTGTGTGTGTGTGTGTGTGTGTGTGTGTGTGTGTGTGTGTTTGCATGTTGATGCTAAGTGATGTGCCTAATATAGATCCCCCATTGAAAGTCCACTTTGTGGTGCTTGTAGCGGTGTGGTGTAATGAAGCTGTAAAGCATGTGGCAGACAGCTGAAAAGGCACCAGTGAGAGTTTCAAGCTTCTTGTCCTGGCACCACACATACCAAAATAAAACCCTGATTGTTGCATCACGGTGTACTTCCTTGAATCCCAAGATAAATTATGCTGCATATCCTAAAATAGGCATATTTCCTAAAGTGACGGCCTATAAAAAGTTTTAGAAAAAGAGGTTCAGCAGGGCATCAGAGAAGGTGAATGGAAAGGGAATATTCATATGGATGAATTGATTGCATTATCCATGCAAATGCATGCATATTCATTCATTTAGTCATCTAGTAGACAGTGAGAGTGTCTTTCAGTCCCCTATTGAGATACTTTAAATAATGCTCCAAAAGGTCCCAGGTGGACATCAGGGTAGACATTACACCTGTGAGTCAAAAACTCCAGCCAGTAGACCGCCTCATTATGGCATCTTCTTGTTTTGAACATGTTTACATGTCACCTTCGCTCTCCTTCAGAGTAGTCTACACCACTTTGTTAGCTACTAAAACGTTACTCAAACAATAGCGTCCATAAAACCCGATGTTTTCGCCTCCGCCAACCAGTTTGTGAGCGTTCTACTCTGAGCTCTGGTACCGTTTCGTGATGACGGAGCACTTTGACATCTCTGAGCGGGACGCCAGGTCGGCATGCCAACGCCACGGTGGTCGTGTGTGTGTGTGTGTGTGTATGTGTGTGTGTGTGGAGCACCGGTCAGTGTAGCTGGCTGGGTCTGAGAAGGTTACGCCACGGTGTGTGGCGCGTTTCCCATACAACAGCTCTCATTATATACACGCCTACTCAACAACACACACTAGATAAATAATGAACTTTCACAAATTTGGCACGAGCCGTAACCATGGGGATCCCCAACCCCCCCCTCCCCTCCGTCCTGAAACACCCACGTATTTTTCTTATACCTCAGTATTCGATTTTGAGTGGAAACTTGCCCTTTAAGCAAAACTTATATTTTAGCGTCTCTTGTCTTAAACTATGGATGAATTTACCTAATTCATCATTCCAGTCCCGGTTGCCGGTTGTTGTCAACTATTGCAAAAGGTTTCTTATGAGGGTGGTTTAGGGTCCAGCCCAATACGGGGATCAAAACAGGAGGGAATTCAGGGAAAAACACTGGGGATCTTACTAAAAAACTGCTGAAAGAAAGTCACTTTTAATTGGCTGCTACATACGGCGTGATGAATGACTTTGGGTATTGTGGGCTAGCGGCAAAGCAGGGGGAACTTTTGTGTGGGTAAAGGGGTGTGGGGCACTGGGGGGTGGGGGGGGGTGTCGGGGTGGTCTTACCCCTCTTCTTGCGGGCTTCCTTGATGTCCTCGCACATGCGGTCAAACTCTGGGTCCAGCTCAGAGGCAAATATGGCATGGGCGCTGTCGTTTAGGCTGCTGGCACGGTGTCGTATCACCTTGTCTGGGGGAGAGAGAGAGAGACAGAGACAGAGAGAGAGAGAGACAGAGAGAGAGAGAGAGAGACGGACAGAAGCAGAGTTGGAGAGAGAGAGTGAGACTTGACCTGTGTCGTGGTCTGCAGCGATGCCGTGCAGATTGCTAGCAAAGAGAGACGTGCCACTCCCGAAACAAAAGGCCCGACTGTGCCTTGAACGGCCTGTGATCCTGATTCGGTCTCCCCTGGTTCCCACACTGTGTTGTGTCCATTTGAAGACTAGAGTAAAGGAACGCAGTCAAAGTGCTTGGTTTCCCAGAACATAAATAAAACGGGGAGATGGATGAAGGAAATAAAAGAAATAAATAGAATAGCGCCTCCTGGGAGAACTCAAATCAAACCCGCCGACTGTTCCAGTGCTATGTTCAAGTGTGAGAAAAGGGCCAAGCGTGTTTTCTCACTGTGTGGATGAGAGGGAAGGAGGATGTAATAGGTGTGAGATGTCTGCGGGCGTCACTGGCGCTCTGCCCACATTGATGGCCGAAGGATAAATAAATACACTCTCTCAGTAGCCAGGGGCATTACAGGTTTGTATTTTTCATTGCTTTTTGTCTTCATTGCGTTTTGGGTTTAGTTTTGGGTTTAGTTCATGAAGAGGCACTGTGCAATTGAAACTCAGTGAGGAACTCCAAAGTGAGAACTAAAACCAACAACAATACATACATTATATCAACCCAAAATACTATGCTCATTCATGAATTAAATTACCTAAAACGAAAACTAAAGACATTTCATTTCGCATAAATTGGGAAAATGTTTTTTTAGTTAAGCGATCCTGCACACAGATTTCATTCACGATAACCATGGCAAACGTTCACCCTCACGGGACACACACACACACACACACACTGCCTCCAACACTGTCCATCTCAAAACACACACACTGCCTCCCACACTCTCCGTCTCCACACACACACACACACACACACACACACACACACACACACACACACACACACACACACACACACACACACACACACACACACACACACACACACACACACACACACACACACACACACCTCTTAAGACCCCTATCCCCTTCCCTCTAACACGGCATCATTAAATGGTAGCACCGTTCCCAGGAGCCCGACTCGGAGGGAAAATAAAAACAGGGTTGAAGCGGGTCGCTGGCAGCGCCGTCCCTGTAAACAGGCTGTCTCTCATTACGTGAAGGCAGGCCGAGAGAGCCGGTTCAGCCAGAAAGTGGGGAGGGGTCACAATCCACCAGCCTCACTTGCCTAATTGGGGAACGGGTGTCTAATTACAATGTGGACCATTAGTGTGGACCAAAAGAGTGCATAGTGGTTGCGTGTGTTTCTTTGATTGCGCGCGCGTACGTACGTGCGTGCGTGTGTTTTTTTTTACGTGTGCGAGTGTCTTTTCGCATGTGTGTGTGCACGCTCATTATCATTACCTAGAGTTTGTTGGCTTGTGTGTGTGTGTGTGGCCCGGCACCAACCCCCCTCTTCATCGTGCGCATGCAATGCGTTTGTTCTCTCCAAGGTGTTTAATTTTTTTTTGGTCATCTTTCCGGCCAAACAGGAGAGACAATCGGGTGGGGGGGGGGTTGGGTGGAGGTGTGGAGGTGGTAATACCCTCCAGTTTAAACAAAGCGCTTTAGACAGAAGAGTTCAACAGTTCAGCCTTTTGATCACCCGTGTTAACCGAGAGAGAATGAAAGCGCGAGACAAACAGTCAGGGAGAAGCGAGGGTGGGGGTTGGGGGGTGGGGGGGTAGCTTCCCATAATAAGGTTTATTTCCCAGCTCTTCATCTGCTGGTGTAAAACCCTTCCCAGCAGTGTAATTGTGCCAGGCCTGGGTTCCATTTCCCAGGGCCGGCGAGGGGATAGAGCAAGCAAGGAGCTTGGTTAGTCTTTATTAAACTGCTTAATTGCATTTTTTCTCCCTTTAGTGCATCATTTGCAGTCGTCAGGACTCGAACAAACGACCCGTGCCATGATTTATTCATCCGGGCGAACGGAGACCAATCTCTACCTTCAGTAATGGATAATTACAAGTTACAGGTTTAAGGAAAAGAGGCCATAAGATGAACAAACAGAAAGCGCCATGAGAAAAATGGCCCGGCAAATGAACACATGTAGCCCTGGTTATTCTATAATCAACCCGGGCAGGGGATGAAAGACCTTCCATCAGTGTTCCATCAATTTTTGCTCATTTAAATATATTTCCCTGTAATGCATTATTCATAATCAATGAATGCATTAGAACACACACGTATAGCACATATGTAAATAATGCATGATTTTTAAATTGACGTGAAAGCACTTTCCATAATCTGTCCTTCATCAAAATTAACCTGTTGTGGTGTGTATGTGTGTGTGTCTTGTCTGTGTGTCTTTTCATGTGTGTGTATGGGTGTCTTTTAGTATGTGTGCACGCGTGTGTGCGTGTGCGTGTGTGTGTGTGCGCGTGCGCGTGTGTGTGTCTTTCGTGTGTCTGTATGTGTCTGTGTGTCTGTCTTTGTGTGTGTGCGCGTCTGTGTGTCTGTGTCTGTCTGTGTGTGTCTCTTCATGCGTGTGTGTTTGTGTCTCTCTCAACACTCATTATCAGGCCCGGTCGGCAGTGTGTAGGTGCGCAGAAGGATGAGGTAAAAAGCCGTTAAAATTTCGCGAGAAACGAAGGCAGAATTAAACTTTTATGAATATGCAGCCACTCTTGGATACCAAACACAAATTAGGCTGCGGTGATGCCGCTTAAAAATTCTACTTTGGGTTTGGGCGACGCGCACCCTTATTTCATTTGGATTCTCCGGCACGGGGAAACCAATTTGAAGCGCGGCGACTGTGCCGCCTTGGAGCACTTTTCATAACTCATTACGCATTTTCCAACGCATAAGTGTAACAAGCAATTGTTTCGGAAAGTGCTCGACCGCCTAATGGATGGGTGCATTCGCCGCCGTTCCGCCGTCGCGCAGGTGGAACGCGTGTCTGCTGATATTGGTCTCCTGTCTGTCTGTCTGTCTGTCTGTCTGTCCGTCTGTCCGTCCGATCTGTCTCACCTCCGGGATCCTTGTCCGGGTTGTACTCCAGCGCGTTGCTGCAGATGAGGTCCACGTCCAGGAGGAACTCCTTGGTGGTCAGGTAGCGGTGCGTGTCGATCTTGGTCATGATGGTGGACAGGTCCATGGGTTGGCGGATCACGTCGAGGTAGTCCGACACCTGGCGGGCGGGGGGGGGGGGGGGGGGAGGGCGTGAAACGTTTCCGACGGTCATTCCCGGGTCAAACAACGAAATGGACTGCATTTCACCAACACTGCCAATCGCTTTTATGCCAAACACTTCACAATATTGCCCCACATTCACCCATTCATGCACACATTCACACACCGAGGGCGGAGTCAACCATGCAAGGCGACAACCAGCCCGTCGGGAGCAGTTAGGGCTGGATGCCTTGCTCAGGGACACCTCGAACCTCAGCTAGGAGGAGCCGGGGATCGAACCAGCAACCTTGTAGTTGCCAGCCAACCCCCTCTACCTCCTGAGCTGCTGCCGCCGCCCCCCCCCGAACAACAAGAATCATGGCGGCACAGTCGACGACGACCCAGAGAGAAGAGACGAAACCTGCGCCCCGAGACAACCACCGCAGGAACGGCGACGCTTACATTTTTTTTCCGACGACAGATGGTTGCTAATGTGATCCCATGCGCCATCACAGGGTCAACATAACCATGCCCCCCCCACCCCATACCGTTTAAATCCCAGCTGCAGCTAGCTATTCTATGATCAGCATAAAGAAAACGGTTAGCCGGCGCGCCACTGGGAGGAGCGCGCCCAGCCCAGCCCGGCTAGGGGAGGCGGCTGCTCCTTACCTCGTCGATGTCGACGGGCTTGCTGAAGATGCTGAAGCGCTTGTCCGTCGCCAGGCGCTTGGTCACGTCCCTGAGGAAGAGCCTGAGCTCGCGCAGCGTGTTCTCCTCCTGCTCCGCCAGACGCCGCTGCTCCTCGGCCGACAGCACCCGGGGGCCCGGGGCCTCGGCCGCCGCCAGCGCCTCCGCACCCCTCTCTACTGTGGGTTGGGGGAGAGGCGAAAAGTACAAAGTTTCAGGAAGAACCACGGCAAAGGCCAAGGCTTCATAAAGCAGTGTGTGTGTGTGTGTGTGTGTGTGTGTGTGTGTGTGTGTGTGTTGTGTGTGTGTGTGGTGTCTGTGTGTGTGTGTGTGTGTGTGTGTGTGTGTGTGTGTGTGTGTGTGTGTGTGTGTGTGTGTGTGTGTGTGTGTGTGTGTGTGTGTGTGTGTGTGTGTGTGTGTGTGTGTGTGTGTGTGTGTGTGTTAACAGCTCAGAGGTCGGCCGGGTCGAGGAGATGTCCTATTACCAAACAAAGCGAAACAAAGATGCACAGATTGCGGGGGAATAACAATTCTGCGGGCCCACCTATAACCCGACCCCTCACTTCTACAGAAGACAATTATCCTCCCCTGGCAATCAGCCTCGGAACAATGGATGAAGGCCACATTCCACAAACTAAAAGGGAAAATACAAAATGCTATATATATTTATATATAGGAAACTCTTGCAACCGCATAAATATACACGTTGCCTCTCTTGCTGCAAAACACACATTTAGAAGCACAAAGGAGTCGCCTCGGGCCAAAAGATTGACAAAGCAAAGCAAACCAGATGTCTCATTTCTCTCAGATATCCTTTCCATTATCTCCAAATCTATGTCTCCCTTTCCAGATAACTCCCCCACTCCTTTTCCCTTGCTCCCCTGCATCCTCTCTCCCCCCCTCTCTCTCTCTCCCCTCTTTTCCTCTCTCTCTCTCTCTCTCTCTCTCCCCCTCTCTCTCTCTCTCTCTCTCTCTCTCTCTCTCTCTCTCTCTCTCTCTCCCTCTCTCTCTCTCTCTCTCTCTCTCTCTCTCTCTCCTCTCTCTCTCTCTCTCTCTCTCTCTCTCTCTCTCTCTCTCTCTCTCTCTCTCTCTCTCTCTCTCTCTCTTTTCCCTCTCCTTCTCTCTCCCCCCTCTCCCTCTCTTTCCCCTCTCTCCCTCTCCTCTCCCTCTCTTTTCCCTCTCTCTCTCCCTCTCTCTCTCTTTCTCATCTCCCGATTTCTCCTCTCCCCACCAGCAGCCGCAGCAGCAGCAGCAGCAGCAGATCTCCCTTCCCTAGGTACCAGTTCCGTAGCCCCGGGCATCTGCCAGCATCATTAGGATGGCTCCGTGGCTCCAACGGCCAGTGGGCTGCTCCCCTCCCAGCCGTGCAGTCCCTGATTCTAATGATGGCTAATGGTAGCCGGGCTTCACTGACGCTGGTTCTTATCCCTGCTCTTTTTCTCCTCTCCCCTCGGCGCGCCGGCCCGTCTCGGTCGGAGGCTCGGGTACCCGCCTTATTCGCGGGGGACCCCCCCGAAGAGAAAAGGTCCACTGTGGACACCCCGGCCTCCTCAAATCAATGAGGGAAAAAAAAGGCAGAAAAAAAGGAAAAAAGGGGCAAGTGGTCATCAGTGATCATTTCCATTTGAAAGCAGGGCCTTCATCTGGGGGCCGGCTTCTGGAAGCGGGACAGTAACGCCTCGTGCCCATTGCACCGTCAGTCAACGGACGTGGGAAGGCGTGGCTGACGGATGAGGGAGTAGTCTTTGCAGAGGCATCCGTCAGCCAATCAAATCGCTTCCCGCTCCATTTTTTAAATTAACTTCTCCGCCGCTCTCCCGCTTTCCAGTATCGAGCCCGAGTCGCGTCACAGTGCTTAAATTTGCATACGCGATCTGATTGGATGACGGATCCGTCGCTGCCGAAAAAGTTGAACATTTTTCAACTTTCTGACGGTGGCGAACGCTCCAACTGAACGGACGGATCCACAATGCATTGCGCGTCCGTCCCCATTCAAAGTCAATGGGCAACGGACAACTGACGGAGGTAGTGGGCACGGGGCCTAAGGGAGGATGGGAGATAGGGGGGAGAAAGTAAGGGGCTCAAGAGGTGAGTTGGACGACTGCAGGAGGGTAAGGGTTGGTTGGTATCCAGGCAATCTTACGCTCTTCTAAACAGCCGCCTCCGTGGCTGCGAGAGGTCGAGGCTTCTGTTCGCATCTTCCAAGTCGAATTAAACCCTGAGCTCAATAAAGATTGCTTGTCTATCTGCGGAGGCACATCGATATGGGGTCTTGGGGCGTGACGTCGATGTGTGCTTTGGGTACGAGGGTCCAAATAGCCACTAAACACAATCGAAAATCGAGTAAGGCTCCTCTGCTTCCATCTCTCTGGGCTGCCGAGTGAGAAAGGATAAA
The DNA here is from genome assembly GCA_900291075.1 of Melanogrammus aeglefinus. Taxonomy (NCBI): domain Eukaryota; kingdom Metazoa; phylum Chordata; class Actinopteri; order Gadiformes; family Gadidae; genus Melanogrammus; species Melanogrammus aeglefinus. The sequence goes on along the minus strand of OLKM01003346.1, from coordinate 13,356 downwards.
ATATACAGTAACTGAAGGCCTGAGTCAAAAATGGTGTTTTCTGTGTGAAAGCGAAGACTGCTTACCATCACAGGCTGTATATATATACACCCCAGCGTGGCGATGCAGGTAGCACCTGCGGCTCGATCATGGATGACATGATCAGAGCTGACTCGCCGTAGGATTAAAAGTGTATGGACAAGAAAGAGAAAAACTAAGAAAAAGCTGGCAGAAGCTGGCAACTCCGCCTGGAGTGGAAAGTGAACCTGGAGGGGACTCACAACAACCTAGTCCGAGTGTGTGCACCTGCGTGAGTGCATGTGTAAGAGTGAGTGAGTATAGTATGCATTTATGTATCTATAAAAAGTATCTATGAAAGGGTTGTGTGTTTGTGCGAGTATGTGCAAAGTGTAGGTAGGTTCTTAGATATCCATGGGTTATATACAGTATACCCATAAATATGAGAATAGTTTGTGCTTGTGTTTTGATTTCCTCTGGCACGCACGCACGCACGCGCACACGCGCACACGCACACGCACACGCACACAGGTGTTTACCTGTGGTGCGGGGGCGTGGTGGAGGCCGGACAGCCTGCACCAACAGCAGATCAGAGAAGAAGTTCTTCCGTTCCTCCTCACCAGGAGAAGACAGCGTCACCACTTCCCCGAAGGCCCTCTGGAACAAACACTTCACCTGCGAACACAAAAGACATCCACAGTGACTCACGTGCATTCACAAGTCGACTGATTGCTTCAGCACAGGTGCGCTTGCCTGAAAAAATAAGTAAGAGACTGAATGACGATTTTCAATAGCAGAGATTGAGGCGCTGGCACCTGTGATGGATATAAATGCACTTTTGTGTCGTCTCCAAGGAGAAACCAACAGCCGCCGAAACCAGTCAATGGCACATCCAATCAGCAGGGTACTGCGATCAGTCAACACCAGTAAGTGGTGACGGCAATCACTTAGGGAAAAGCTAAATCGATCACGTCAGGAAAGACTACCTAACGGGATCGATGGCTCGGCCATGGAGCTCATCAGAGGAAATGGGTCAACGAACGAAAAGCATGCACCCTGGTACGTCACATCTATTCATGTGAAATCAACAGCCAATGATTAAACCGTAACATGACATTCATTTAACTGTACTAAACCCTGTATTAAACAAGTTGTGACGGTGACTGTAGGCAATTAGATTCACAAAAGGGCAAAAGAAAGAGTGGTTTTGACAGTCACTATGCGTTGACCGTTTATCAATGGGTCCCACTAATAGCCCCGACTCGATCAGTCGTCAGCCAATGAGGGATCAGCGTCAGGACCGCACTAATTGCAAGGTTCGAAAGCGTTCGGGGACCACTTCAGAGCCAAGTTCCGGGGCCTTTGTACAAAATTAGCCCTTAATAAAACGGGTGTTGTGGAGTTTCTCCCCTCCTTGAAGCGCACGTGGCTGTGTTTCTGTCATTATTCCAAGTGTGTCTGTCACTTCAAACAAACGGCGGCAGGACTCCTTGGCAATCAGCTTGAGGCCGTGCGGCTCATTAAGGCCAGCAAGCCCGGTTCTGAAGCTGCGCCTGATTGCCGTGCATACCAACAGCGGAGGAGCCAACACAATTCACCTTCTCCCTTCGTTTGCCTTTATCCGTTGCCGCGGGGACGCACCGATTCCTCATTTGAATATGTTCACGACAGTCCCCTGCAGCTAAAGTGGAGGAAAAAAAATGCTCTGCTTGACCTTTTTAACTAATAGGAGGTTTATTAAAAGAAGCGACGGAGGAAGAGGGGATGAAAAACTAAAACAGACAGCGGCAATTATTCACAAATGGCGGGTTTTCAAAATCCAAGGTACCGCCGGCTCGCGGTATATTGGTCTGGTTTCCCGAGCTCTCTCCGGCAAATTGTTAGCAGTGTTGTTGTTGTTGTTGTTGTTTACGGATAGTGATTTGGCTGCCCTGAGCGAGCGTCATCGCATACTTGGCTTCAGGGAATTGCGCTGCATTTTACCAAGAATGAACGACTCCCACTGAGAAGACTACAGGCAATCGGCAAAAACTAAAACAAAAAGTAAACTGTTCAAGAGAAAGTTAAGAAGTTATCTCAGTTTCCGGCCCCCCTCCCCGTTGGGAGCGTGATTATATTTTTATGTTATTGATGCAGGAAACATATGAATGGGAGAAAGAGCTAAAATAACCCAACCACTTCCCAGAATACAACACCTGTGTACCTCGCGATGTATGCAATGCAACCTTCAAAATTACATTTGCCTGATTCCGCTGAGAATTACAGCAGATCGCCCCCCAGCAGGTGCCCCCCCCCCCCCCCCCGTCGGGAGGGGGGCACCACTCAATATCCTGATATGATAGAAACTACGGAATCTCACATGAAAGGTAAGTAGGACAACAGCGGAACAGAGTGCTGCTCCACAAAGCTAGTCAATGTGGGTCTTCATATCGACCGCCGCTACTTGTCTGTCTGTTCAACCGTGTGTGTGTGTGTGTGTGTGTGTGTGTGTGTGTGTGTGTGTGTGTGTGTGTGTGTGTGTGTGTGTGTGTGTGTGTGTGTGTGTGTGTGTGTGTGTGTGTGTGTGTGCGCCTGCCTGTGCATGTGTGTAAACACAGCTCTAGCAGCTTATCTGGACTCACAGGGGGGGGATGGGGGGGATGGGGATGGGCAGAGTAAGGGGAGCTAGGGGTTTGTTCCTGTCTGATAACTTGCCAAAGCGTTGTATGCCTGTCTGCCACTAAGCCCACCACCCCTTTTCCAAAAGTTACCAGACCTTTAAGTATCTTGTCTCGCAGAAAACTTTCTGACAGCCAGCCGACTGCCTTTGCCAAATCTGCTGCTGCCGGTATTTTCTTTTTTGTGACTTGACTGTGGCATAAATCAACACAAGACCTACCGGAAATCCCGAGCTATGGGTGGATGGGAGGTCTTTATTTAGCAGGTTGAAATATACCTGCGCTGTCCTGCGTTAACGTGCTGCCTGCAGCCCGTACTCACCCGGTGTGAAAAGTGAAGATAAGTATGTGCGTGGGTGGGAGCGTGTGGCAGTGTGCGTGCACGCGTGCTCACTAGTGTGGTGAACGGAAGAGGTGCACGGCCACAAACCATCGGAGCCGTGTTGTAAAATGTAGACATGGCACTTTCGTTTTTTTTTTGCTGACAACACACAAAAAGAACAGTTGTACGACTTATTGTCCGGTCGGAAAATCCTTTATTAAAAAGAAGGTACCAGAACGATTGTGTTTTCATCCGAATAAAATGTTTTTTAAAGCCATATATCTTTCATGAATTCTTTCCTACAGAAGGAAAGAAATTGCTAACACTTGGAAGATATGAGGTTATGTTGTGCCTTTTAAGCAACCATCTACTTTAATTACTTACTTCTGCCGGTTGGACAGTCTGTCTTCCGCTCGCGTCGTTTGACACACTCAACTGGGACATTTCTTCCTGAAACATCCGCTCATCCTGCAGTTACTTGTAAAACACGTCAAGATGCCTTCCAAACCACTTTGTTTTACCCGTAGCACAAATCCCATCTAAATGTTAAATTCTCCAATTAACTGAATTCAATTCAGAATCATTTGTTTTACAATTAATTGGCTACCTAGGTGAAAGTGTTTAAGAATCTCATTAAGTCGGTAGGGCAAAAGAGCCCCGCACAGCACTATGCATCAATAATTTCAGGGTATACTAATGAGCCAAATTGATGTGGCAATCAACTGAAGAATTAGCATAGGCCAACTGTTTGGACTTAGCCCAGAATTTGGATTTTTTTTATACTATATACAGTATAGCAAATAAAATAAGCTTGATAAATAAATGATCAGAAGTAAAAGGAACGCCTCACCTCCTCAGAGGTCTCAAGTGTCAGATCGAGGCACTCGCGGGATGAGGCTCTGGTAATGGCCTCATTAGGCGAGAGAGTTTCATTCAGTAAATGAGTGGCCTCTTAATTTGTCGCTGGATGGTGCTGCGGTTTACACAGATCATTTTAAATTCATGGGATGTGACAAACACAGACTGTACTGTTCCTACATAAAATGTTCCAACTTTGTAATAGAGCAGATAGATGCCACGTAAGCCCTGCCCGCTTCCACGCTCTATCCTAATACGGTTCTCCGTCGCAAACACAGTATGCGTAATAGTGGACACAATTCACACCCCAGATGCCAAATGTGTATCACACATTATCATAAACATAATGGACTCATCAATTTGAGAGGGGAACTTGTTTGAATGGGAACACATTCAAGAAGTGCGGGGGGGGGGGGGGGAATAAACATTTCAAATCCATTCAGAATAATTGCAAATACTTAAAAGAATCGGTGGCTACATTAAGAGACATGCCGTTTTAAGCAAGACACATGATTTATAAAAGCTCAAAAAGACAAACTCTCTTCGAACCAGCACCTAATCTAATCAAGTTCTTAATTTGGGTGAAAGTAGTTCACTTTGAAGCCAAAATTAAATTAAGAGCAATTGTTGCTCTGGGTCTTTTTAATGGCCCAACGGTTCGACACATTGCTCTGCATTTCAACAGAGAGCATTACTGATAAATGAGCCTTGGATATTGGCAGACTCAAAACCCAGCCTTCGGCCATTTTCCCCCCTCTCTCCGCTGGCTGCTGTTTTGTATTTGTGCAAGAGCGGGCTGATTTCTGGTGTACGTCTTCACTCACACTACAGGGGGTTGGGGGGTGGGGAGGGCTGTCTCAGGATACCAGTTCAACCCGTGTATGGGAGCCTAAGGCATCTCAAGCAGACAGGGGCCCTTGCTGACTAAGCACCAAGTTCTCCCTTTACACTATCCTCGCCCCATCTGCCGCTCACATCGATCCACCCCCCCCCCCCCCCCCCCCCACCCACCCCCCCTTCGATCTACGTTTGTTCTCCCGGCCCCTCGTGCCTCCGTCTGTTTTGGCTCCCTTCTCAGCGGAGTCCGTGGATTCCACCCAAGAGGAGGGGGAGAGGGAGAGACGGGGCCGTGATGAACAAAGAACCACAGAAGGGCGAGCAAGACCAGGCAGGAGGGTGTCTCTGTAGCACGGAGGGAGGATGTAGCACACCACAGCTAATGATTTACTCCTTTCGGATCAATGCCGCCAGGGAGGGGGCGACTCCATGGAGGGTGGATGGAAGAGGAAGAGCCAGGAAGGGATGGGCCCGCAGTTTAATTAAGGCCAAGAAGGAGGCGGCCACATGGCAGGAAGAACAGCCCCGGCCGACGCTGGGTCTACTTGGCTGGCTGGGAGATCAGTTTGTGGCCAACCTGTCCCTCACCGAATCCTCTGGGCTTAGGTAAGGACCCCAACACACACACCCCGATGGCGGTTTCCGACTAAAACGATGTGAACAGCGGGCTGGAACATTGTTCGGCTGAAGGACTTTGTATGAGCTTCGAACAGGCGAATCTTCCTTAATCCCATTCCACAACGACAGAGCCCAACCCCCCCACACGCCACCACCCCCCAGTCAGACCTCTGACTGCCTCTCAGAGAAGTGCGGTTGCACAGAGTCGGAAGATCATTGGTTTTTCACACTGATCGATGGCCTCTGCACTCCCGCTTTCTTAGCGGAAATGAAATGCTTTAGAGGGACTAATAGGAAGATTGCCACGGGGTCGCGCCGGACCGATGTGGACCTTTCGCTAAAGTTTTCAGACGATGGAGGGGTCAGGGTCCTCTCTCACCCTGGGAGGGGACGGGAGGCATGTGTAAACCAGTTCCACCCACACAGGCAAAACCCTGAGGCTGCGGCGCCGAAAGCAAGCGGGCAAAAGTTTGACCCACACTGCGTCTTATGTCTGTGGGATGCAATAATTAAGGAGGTGGAGGAGCAGGTGGAAGCACCCATAGGGTGGATGTTTCTGGTACAGCTCAGAAAAGACTATTTTTCAATTTGGCCACTAAGCCGAAGTAGCCAATTACAGCAAATCAAACCAATATTACATAGTTTCAGGCGTCATCAAGTGTGGACATACATAATACTGTGACAATATTCTTGCTGGCATTCATTTCCCCCCAAAAGGTGTAGGAACTAATCTAATCCCAATTCAAATTCAATTCAAGTAATGCGCTTCATAAAAAAAAAAATGGTAGCACGGCATATTAGTAATGTTGTTTCTTTATAGTGAGATGTTAAAACACAAACCCACACAGAGCCCTGCAAGTGTTTAATAGTCTCTTGAATGTTCATAAACTGTATCATAAACTCACCATTGAACGTGTTAAAGTCTGCCGCTTTTGACCATTTAGAGAATAACACATTGTAAAAAATAAAATGATAAAAAAGTACACGCAAAAAAAAAAAAGGATGGGGTGTGGCATGCTGAAAATATACCCAGTTCTAAACACTTTAGTACCTTGATACCAGGAACGTAAAGTAAAGTGTGAGTAGTGGTGCTGTAGTTTAACGCTTGCTGCTAGGGACGATGCTTTCCGGGTGTTTCGGACAGTTGCTAGTGTGTCCTACACAGTTGCTAATGTTCCTGGTGGTTGCTGGGGTGTTCTGGGGGTTGCTAGGGGGTTCTCTCTGGATTGTATAGTGTTATGGGTGATCACCTTGATGTTCTGGCAGGTTGCAAGGGTGTTGTGGGTGGTCTCTTTAGTGCCGTGGGTGGTAACTAGGGCACTCGGGTTGGCGTCTAGGGCGCTCGGGGGGGTAACTAGGGTGCTCGAGGTGGTACCTAGGGGAGTGTTCCGTGCGGTTGCTACGGTATTCTAGCAAACGCATAGGAAAAAAACAGTGAAGTTTCCAGGGCTCTCTCTTTCTCACCCGCATTGTTGCCGCCGCTATTTCCATCCCTCCTCCGTTTCTAAACAGGACAACGGCTGTTAAGGGAGGGGACGGTGTCCGATCTGGGCTGGACCTGAGCCGGCAGTGGCAGTTTTGGCGAGTGAGAGCGAGAGAGCGAGAGACAGGGAGAGAGGGGGACTGTAGCCCGGTCCCCACTGAGGATGCGAGCTGAGACGGCAGCTGTCGCCGTCATGTTTGTGCCAGGGAGCAAAGTAGAGCCCTCAGAGGAAGCTTGGATCCTTACAACACCCTGGGCAGTTTGGGCGTGTGTGTGTGTGTGTGCCTGTGAGTGCTTGTTTGTGTGTGCGTGTGTTGTGTGTGTGTGTTGTGTGTGTGTCGCTCGTGTGCTTCCGTTTGTGTGTGCGTCTGCCCGTTTGTGTGTGTTCATGTGTGTGTGTCTTCGTGTGCGTTCCTGTGTGTGTGTTCGCGCGTGCACGCGTGTGTGACTGTGTGTGTCTGTGTGTGTGGTGTGTGTGTTTGCGTGTGTGTGTTCATGTGTTCTTGTGTGTGTGCCCATATGTGTGTGTGGGCGTGCGTGTCCATCTAATTGAACACGCACACAGTAATACATAAAAAAAGGCAGACACCTCTCAAACCATGTTCATAAGAAAACAACAATTGGACCTTGAGACCGAGCGGACTCGTCTCAAAGACCCACGCATCGTGTAACCAAACAATTTATCCCTCACAAGTAGAGCAACTAGCCAGTGGCAAGACTCTGCACAGCGCAAATCCCCGCTTTAAAAAAGAAATAAACAATAAAAAGGCAGTTAAGGCTTGTTTATTTGTGTGCACTGGGGGCAGGCCTTCTGCTGCACCCATATGCCAAGCACACATCAAAGAAGGCTTTTTGTATTCTTGTTTTAACAGATGTGTCCAAAAGCTGGGTATTGTCTAAAATAGGCTATGGTTTAGCCCTAAACCGTGGAAACCTTCCGTGAAGGAAACCAAAGGAAAGAGAAAAGTTTTAACTCATTTCATTAGACGTGGGTGTTTAATCACTAGACTACTGATGGTCGGATCACACGAGATGTCTTTGAAATTCAGGGTAACAAGACACTTTGCCAACGCGCAATAAATGAGACCCTTGAGAATTATATATCTCCATTCATCATCCATCCTCTAACTGCTAATCCATATTTTTAGACTCTTTATTTGCCGTTCTGGCAAACACCTCAGGTGCGACTGCAAGTGGCAAACCGCGCCAGGACTCGCGAAAATGGATCCGGGGACCAAAAGAACGAGCCAATGCTCTTGACCACTGGACCAGGTGTTCCCCTTCCTTCTCTTTCCCGGTGCGACCATTAAACCGCGCGGCGGACGGCGTTTCTCCAAACCCTGCTTTGGCCACTTCATCCCCCCCCTGATGGGGTGACCGCCGTTCGTCACGCTCCCGTGAACAGCGGCGTGGCCCCCCCCAAACGACCGCCGCTAACGACAACTGATGTCTAAATTGGAAACCTGTTTTGAAGTCGCACTCCGGAGTCAAATGGGGCTCGGTGGGGGTGGGGGTCGGGGCGCTCTTCAAAGGAATCCGTCTTAAGTCCATTTGAAAAGGGGGGGGGGGGGGGGCAGCCAATCCGACGGAGGTTGGTCGGGGTGAGAGGGAGTGTTGATTGGATTTCCAGCGCGGGCGCCCCGGGAATGTCAGCGGTCAGCCCGACATGGAGTGGTGTTGTGACGGAGGGGGGGGCGATGCGGGCTGTCGGGGGGCCGTGGCAGCAGCAGTACATCAGGAAGGACAAGCCGGCAGAGAGGCAGGTGCTCTGTTGGGATTTTACAGCTAGTTCCGTTCCGTTCCGTTCCGTCCGTCCGTCCAGCCCCCCCCCCACCTCCTCTCACTCAAATATGTAACCATTTTTTTTAATAACATTAATAATAAATCCACGGATGAGGTGAAAGGGACAAATGGAAAGTGTTGACCATGTGGCATCGCAAGCGGGGGCTATGTTTTTGACGTGTAAGGCCTTTTGTGGGATGCGGAAATCCCGTTTAAACGGCCCACGAAAAGAGCATATGTGGTCCTGGTTCAAAATGGCCCCTTGTGAAATAGTCGGAGGGAGATGGAGGAGGGGAAAGAGCAAGCAAGCAATGAATACGGTACGTATTAAGAAACCGAGAAAAAAAAATAACTAAGTGGAAAAAAAACGATTTAAGGCAGGAATAGAAAAGGAAGAACGAGCGGAGGGAGATAATAAATGCGAACGGCAACAAAGAGCGACTATATCAAAAAAGAGGAAGGTGAACTAAACAGGCAACAGAAAATAAACGAAGAAATGTGAGTCCGGCACAGAGCGAGAGAAAACCATCCCAGGAGCCCTCCTCAGCCCGGAGCTCAGGCAGGATGAAGGCCTGCGAGAACACAAACATGCAAGCACACACACATCGATTTTGAAGTGTGTGTGCTTGTGTGTGTGTGTGTGTGTGTGTGTGTGTGTGTGTGTGTGTGTGTGTGTGTGTGTGTGTGTGTGTGTGTGTGTGTGTGTGTGTGTGTGTGTGTGTGTGTGTGTGTGTGTGTGTGTGTGTGTGTGTGTGTGTGTGTCCCGGGGTGAAGGCATAGGGCTCCCAGACGTAATTAGCTCTTCTGCTGGCTTGCCAGATAGGACCCCCCCCACCACCCACACCCTCTCCGTATTTCTCTGTCTACTTTCCTCTTTATTCCTCCTCATGGCGCCCAACCCCTCTCTGAGACTAACTCTCCGCGGGTGGTCAGACTGCCCTTTATCTCACAGAGTAGAGAGTGAATGATACATTAGGATGGAGGACCGAAGGGGGGGCACAGAGAAGAGAACAGAGGATTAATGCTGCCCAGTAGCACAAAACAAAAAGATATGGATGATAATAGCCATCCGAAAAATATCAACACGGGCCACGATATGTTGCAGCATCCCTAGTTCCTTTGCCGTCGTCTGTGAGATCATATTTTCAATTGATATATGATATAAAGTCATCCAACAGTCATTTGTGCAATGTAAAGCACACTGTATATTTCAGCTCGGGAGTAGATTATCGTCATTTTTGTCATTGTGTAATAAAAACGATTTATTTCCAGTATCTCAGGGAACCGTTACGTGCAGGCGTTGAAATGTTGTTGTTTTTAGCAATAGAAGATGTGGATTCAGCCGCTCCAAGGCTTGCCGTGCACAGGACTTCACTCACTGTTTTGACATTTTAAGTGAGATTTCAAACCGGGGTGAGTAAACATGCGCAGTTCAATTTTTCCTTTGGCTTTGTTCCTCAAGCCTGTTGTATACCCCAGGCATGACATTTAAAGTCAGAGTATATACCAGCACACTGCTATACATCAACCAGCAGCATGTTGCCTCTTCATCTGAGATAGTCAGGTTAAGCGGAGGAAAGCGCTTTTTTTATTTATATCCTTGGTGAAACACTGAAACGAAATAACATTGTCATGCCGAGCTCATTGTATTTCTGCGTCCTTAATCAAAGGGCTTCACAGGCCATAGTTTAATGACACCTCCCTGAAACATTTAATATTAAGGCAGGAAACCTTGAGAACATTGGTGCAATTGTGTAGAATTATGAATCAATATTGGGCTCTATTAAGAGAAAATAAGATTAGCCTTTATTGTCTCCCTGAGGATCAATTTGTCTCCGGGCGTCTTTTAAGACTACCCCCTAGTGGTGAACCGGTGGAACATGAAGGACTCACAATTAAGCTGGTGGCTGGTGGCACATCTAGTGTAGCAGACCAATTACACAACCGTCCCAAGCACAAGTCTGACCGGGGTTAGTATCAGAAAAACGCTGGCGGAACAATAATGTGTGTATCCGTGACTAAATAAATAAATAACCGAACGCAACCACTTTAAAAAGTGAGAAGCAGCAGGCAGCAAACGTTTGCATGAATGACAAGGTGTAATCTCCGAGAATAAAAACACCCTTCACAGCAGAGAGTGTGTGTGTGTGTGCGTGCGTGCGTGCGTGCGTGCGTGCGTGCATGCGTGTGTACCTGCATGTATGCGTTTAACAGAGTTTACGTCGTCACGTCTGTCAATGTATCCGTGTGTCTGTGTGTGTGAGCGCACTCGGGTGTGCGTGTGTGTGTCTGCGTGCCTACCTCCTCGGACAGCTGTGAGTGGGGGTGCCTCATTGGGTGGCGTGATGAGGATGACCTTAATAAGGTTCTCGTCGCGCTTTTGAGAAACTCGCCCCTATGCCGACGAACACCAATCGATCCCCCGATGCGATTGTCATCAGCAAAAGCGCCAAAACATACCGCTAGAGTCAAATCCCCCCGCAGTCCTGAGCCCCCCCCCCCCCTCCCTGACACAACACACCACGCAATACTAAAAATCATCTGGCTTGAAAACAAACAAGCCACTTAAGACAAACAAACAACGGAGTCAGAAGCAATTAGCTTTAATGGTATTTTTCCACCACATGATTCAATTGATTATTTTTGCAATAACGACGCCCTGGCCTCCACCGGTGCAATAGTCCGCTCCTTTTAAATGCCTCTCCGCGCGCCAATAGCCCTGCCAGGCATTAGTCCCGCCCCAGGCAGACCGCGGGGTCAGACGTTAGCCCCGTGCTAATTATCATGGGAAATTACAAAGGCCCTCCAAGTGCGCGCACTAGTCACCGAGGGCAATTGCTGGAGAGAGGACTAAACGATATATAAAAAGATAAAAGCTAAAACATCGGAGGAGGACATAAAAATTTGCCACGGAAATGCAATGAATATAAACAATTGAATCATTTGGCAATGGCACCGAGACAATCAAATGAATAATAAATAACAACCCTCTTTGCCATCTATCCATAGCCGCACTGCGCTCGGCCACAAGGTGGTACTAAAACCACGGGAAATGCAGAGAGCCGGATCTTTCCTCAGACGCTACATTCGTCTGCCCTCTGCAGTCCACTAACGAACAGGCGTCGGGAGTGCGGCGCCCTCCATGAGCATTGCTTCTCATTTGTAGTCCAGGACGCTTGCTCTTGCACTGATTTGGAGCCCCAGAAGGTGGGAGGGAGGGAGGGAGAGGGAGAGGGAGAGGGAGAGAGAGAGAGAGAGAGAGAGAGAGAGAGAGAGAGAGAGAGAGAGAGAGAGAGAGAGAAGTGACAGTGAGTTTGCGGTGTCGTCATGGCAGAGAATTCAACGTCACGCATCGTTTGTCTTTCAGACGGCGTAGTATTTGATGTCTAATTTTATATTGCAGTTGATTTTTAAGTCGGGCTGACTCATTACCAATAAGTTATTTAATGAAAAAATATCAGATGAATAAATATAATAATTTAGCCCTCACATGGATGTCACCTTCAACAAATGTGTCTGCTTTTCAAACAATGCAATTATATTATGTCTTCAAGCCTACTCCCAAGAAGCAGAGAGCTGTCCAACCCAACTCACTCTTTAACACTCTATACAAGAGACTGTTCTCAGGGCTGATAAGGAAGTGAAATTATCTGTGCCTGAAATTATCAAATAAATTCAAAGACACCATAGAGAGTTGCCTTTCTTGACAACAATAAAAGAAGCGGAACTCGCACACCATGTGGCCGACGCAAGCGGTGTAAAGTGCTACGCAAAGTGCGTGCAAAACGTTTTCAGTCCAATTCAGACTATCCTCAGTGCAAACATACAAAGGTAAAAAATACCGCCTTATATTGACTACGCCTAGTTGGTGGCAGACATGTCAATCAAAAGGTCAGGTGGGTTGACCTGTTGACTAGACATTTTAAAAAGGCACCACTCACCAATTTTCACTTTTCTTGACAACATACTGTACATGGCCGAGCTTGAGCCTGAATTCAGGCACCGCGCCTGAACTCTATCAAGCCTCTGTTCTTCTGGAGTGTGACTATACACCAAGCTCTCTGGTCAATGACCTCCCGTGTGTCTGTGTGTGTGAGCGCACTCGGGTGTGCGTGTGTGTGTCTGCGTGCCTACCTCCTCGGACAGCTGTGAGTAGGGGGACTCCATGGTGGCGAGGATGAGGATGGGGCTGAAGGAGGGGACGTCGTGGAGCAGGGTGAGGAAGGTGCTTCTCACAGTCTCGCTCACAGCTTCCCACCACTCGGAGACGTGTTGATTGTCACCGCCTGGAATGAAGAACACTGTTTAAACAATGAGAAATGTGTGGGTGGGTATGGGTACGGGTGTGCGCATGGGATTGGCAGAAAATGGACAAGGTGTGGCAGTATAAACACAAACGGCGGTGGAACAAAAGGGTTTTTAGGTATTTGCGGGGCCATGGAGGCCTCTCATAAAGTATTCATCGGCACAACGGGTTTACTTTTAAAAAACTAAAACCCAGAGCAGTTTTCGATCTTTCTTCTTTTTCGCAAGCTGCTGCCAGCGTTAGGGTGTTCTGGACAAATGTTATTAAATGGGAGCATTTGTAGTGATGATCACACTACCAGCCACATTGCTGGAAGCTGTAAAAGTGTTTTTTGATTCCTTTTTTTTTTTAAAGCCTAAAAAGGACGAAAAAGAATAAATGGGGACACAGCCGAACAGAAACCACCAATGCCGTCAGTGCCAGCCAGCCCATATGGGACAAGGGCCCTGTTTGCACTGTGAGCTTAACAAACCATCTCACACAAAGCTGGCTCTAG